>JAIUZE010001448.1:0-98982 GCA_022085475.1 Heliosperma pusillum | reverse complement strand
TGGAATATAAGACTCTAAATACAAATGACTAATTATAAACTAAAAATGCAAGTAATAAATAATCAACATTTTTTTTTTTCAATTTTCAAAAGCAATAAAATATGACTAATCCTAAAACTAAACTAAGACTTACATCTAACAAAGCACCATCCCCGGCAACGGCGCCATTTGATGATCGGTTTGTCGTCAAAACATGCATCAAAAATAACCCAATAAAAGTAGTATAAAGGGGTCGAAATCCACGAGGATGGGGGAGGTCAACTACTAGTTCGATTGAATCCTATTCTAGCCTAAAATATGACGGATTGGAAAGTTAACTAGAAACTAGGAAAAACAAGCTATTGCTAAGTAATAAAGATGAAAACAATTAGGGGAAAGGCTAGGGTAAAGGGTTCACCTTAGGGGGATTTAATGGGTTAGTCGGGTAACTAGCGAAAGGGGTAAATAATTCGAGTAAAATCGATTGCCAATGTCTCAACAATCGATAATCATCAACAAGCTATCGCATTTGTCTCAAATCACCCATATAAACACTTAGTCTAATCGTCTCTACCACCGTCGCTTAAGAGAAGATCAAACCATGCTTGATGAAATGTGTGAACGAAAGTTACCATTTTATCCAAAACCTTTGAAGGAAATTTGAGTCATTTTGCCTATGAGACATGATTCACACGTGCCAAAAGATTCATAGTCAAATGGGAAGATAGTCCCATTGTCAATGAGCTTCTTCACGCGTTTTTCATTTATGTGTCCCATACGGCAATGCCATAGATAGGTTTGATCTTTGTCACCAACCTTTGCTTTCTTACTACTCACATGCATTATATCTGTGGTTTGATCTAAAACATAACTCCCATTCATGGAAACTGCTTTACCATAAATCATTTCGTTTAAAGAGAAAATACAGCTATTATCCTTTATTACAAACGAAAAACCGTCCTTATCAAGTACGGAAACATAAATAATGTTTTTAGATAAACTGGGTACATAGTAACAGTTATTCAGAAATAACTCAAATCCACTCGGGAGTTGGATTACATATGTTCCCACTGAAACGGTAGCTACTCTTGCTCCATTCCCCACTCGCAGGTCCACATCACCCCTTGCGAGAGTTGTGCATGTTTCTTTAGGCCCCGGTCAAATAATTACACAGATGAGAACCACAACCAGTATCTAATACCCAAGTTCCGAAACTTGCATGGTTAATCTCAATCATATGAATAAAAGAAGAAGACATACCAACAGGAGAGACGCGGCCTGCTTTTATGTCCTCACGGTACACGAGGAAATTCCTCCTCTAATGCCCAAGCTTGTGGCAATGGTGGCACTCCACGTTACCTTCATCGCTCTTTGTCTTGCCTTTTGAGCTACCGCTAGGCTCACCAGGCCCACTCTTGCCTTGGCCTGTCCTTTTGAATTTCGGCTTCCCTACAGCTAGGTTGGCCTGAGCATTGCCCTTACCTTTGCCCTTGTTTCCAATCATGAGAACGTTCTGTTTTAGACTCCCACTCAATTTCAGATCACTCTCTGTCTGTACGACGAGTGAGTGGAGCTGATAAAGACTCTTCTTCATATCATTCATATAGTAATTTGCCCTGAAAAGGGCAAAACCATCATGAAGTGAATGGAGAACGCGGTCAATGATGATCTTCTCATCGATTTTGCAACCAAGTGCCTCCAGTTTCTCGACATTCTCAATCATATCAAGAATGTGTGGGCTAACCGCTTGGCCCTTCTGGAGTTTCGCCTCAAAGAAGCGACATGTATGCTCATAGCTAACGATCCTCGGAGCTTTCGAGAACTCGTTAGAGAGCGTGGTGAAAATATTATTCGCACCATGGGCAATGAATCGTCATTGCAAATTTGATTCCATTGAAAAGATGAGTACGTTCTTTATCGCACCTGCTCCATCATGAAATCACTATAAGGAAGTGATTCATTTGCTCCTGCATTGGGGCCTGGGTTGGGCGGTAGTGGCTCAGTCAAGTACTTGAGCTTACCGTCCGCAATGGCAGCATTCCGTAATGCCGCCTCCCAGTCCGCAAAGTTGGACCCGTTATTCTTCAGTCGCGTTGACTGATTCATATTGTCCATGAAAATCTTAAGCCAGGACTCACGTCCGAGCGTGGCACTTGGCATTGGGTCATCAGTATGGCCAGCCATTTGTTATTAGCAGTTATATCTGTATATAATGAATTCAAAAACTGTGAAAAAGAAAATAAATATGATAAGTATTCATCAGATTAATTTTGAGTCTAATGAAAAACTGTTTAATGCGATGACTCGTGCATTTATACAATTGACCTCCCTCAAGAATTATATAAATGATCCCCAGACTCAATTTCTGTAAATTGATAAGCCAACCTCTTGGCTAATTCTACTTTTAGAATTCCTGGTCGATAAATGTCTGTAAATTCTACCTTTAGTCCATCATAATCACGACATAGGTCCACACACATCAGTATGTATGAGTCCTAATAGGTGAGCATCGCGCATTCCAACACCTTTGAAGGAAATTCGAGTCATTTTGCCTATGAGACATGATTCACACGTGCCAAAAGATTCATAGTCAAATGGGGAGATAGTCCCATTGTCAATGAGCTTCTTCACGCGTTTTTCATTTATGTGTACCATACGGCAATGCCATAGATAGGTTTGATCTTTGTCACCAACCTTTGCTTTCTTACTACTCACATGCATAATATCTGTGGTTTGATCTAAAACATAAATCTCATTCATGGAAACTGCTTTACCATAAATCATTTCGTTTAAAGAGAAAATACAGTTATTATCCTTTATTACAAACGAAAAACCGTCCTTATCAAGTACGGAAACAGAAATAATGTTTTTAGATAAACTGGGTACATAGTAACAGTTATTCAGAAATAACTCAAATCCACTCGGGAGGTGGATTACATATGTTCCCACTGAAACGCAGCTACTCTTGCTCCATTCCCCACTCGCAGGTTCCACATCACCCCTTCGATAGTTTGATGTTTTCTTAATGCCCGCAAATGATTACACAGATGAGAACCACAACCAGTATCTAATACCCAAGTTTCGAAACTTGCATGGTTAATCTCAATCATATGAATAAAAGAAGAAGACATACCAACAGGAGAGACGCGGCCTGCTTTTATGTCCTCACGGTACACGGGGCAGTTCCTCCTCTAATGCCCAAGCTTGTGGCAATGGTGGCACTCCACGTTACCTTCATCGCTCTTTGTCTTGCCTTGTGAGCTACCGCTAGTCTCACCAGGCCCACTCTTGCCTTGCCCTGGCTTTTTGAATTTCGGCTTCCCTAGAGCTAGGTTGGCCTTAGCCTTGCCCTTAGCCTTGCCCTTACCTTTCCCCTTGTTTGCTATCATGAGAACGTCCTGTTTCAGACTCTCACTCAATTTCAGATCACTCTCGGTCTGGACGAGAAGTGAGTGGAGCTGATGAAGACTCTTCTTCATATCATTCATATAGTAATTTGCCCTGAAAAGGGACAAAACCATCATGAAGTGAATGGAGAACGCGGTCAATGACGATCTTCTCATCGATTTTGCAACCAAGTGCCTCCAGTTTCTCGACATTCTCAATCATATCAAGAATGTGTGGGCTAACCGCTTGGCCCTTCTGGAGTTTCGCCTCAAAGAAGCGACAGGTATGCTCATAGCTAACGATCCTCGGAGCTTTCGAGAACTCGTTAGAGAGCGTGGTGAAAATCTTATTCGCACCATGGGCAATGAATCGCCTTTGCAAATTTGATTCCATTGAAAAGATGAGTACGTTCTTTATCGCACCCGCCTCCATCATGAAATCACTATAAGCAAGTGATTCATTGGCTCCTGCATTGGGGCCTGGGTTGGGCGGTAGTGGCTCAGTCAAGTACTTGAGCTTACCGTCAGCAATGGCAGCATTCCGTAATGCCGCCTCCCAGTCCGCAAAGTTGGACCCGTTATTCTTCAGTCGCGTTGACTGATTCATAGTGTCCATGAAAATCTTAAGCCAGGACTCACGTCCGAGCGTGGCACTTGGCATTGGGTCATCAGTATGGCCAGCCATTTGTTATTAGCAGTTATATCTGTATATAACGAATTCAAAAACTGTGAAAAAGAAAATAAATATGATAAGTATTCATCGTTTTAATTTTGAGTCTAATGAAAAAACTGTTTAATGCGATGACTCGTGCATTTATACAATTGACCTCCCTCAAGAATTATATAAATGATCCCAAGACTCAATTTCTGTAAATTGATAAGCCAACCTCTTGGCTAATTCTACTTTTAGAATTCCTGGTCGATAAATTTCTGTAAATTCTATCTTTAGTCCATCATAATCACGAGATATTACTCGTACTATAATGTTGAGATAAAAATAGGTCAACACTCACTACTTACCCAACGTAGAAGGGGTCATATTATGACTTCCGACGAAGAAGGGGTTCATAGTAGTTTTCCCTATAAAGACTAGTCTCAATTTTAGTTATAGGGGAAGGTCCCATCATCTTAACTTTAATTCATTTTAAGTGAACGAATGTCTAGCAACTCGAGAATGATTTAAACTAAGGTGATGGCCCTAAAAGCGAGTGACATCTGTATCTCCATGATTAAAATATTCAAACTGTATGAATCATTTTTCATGCATTTTTAGGTGGTTTGGTTTAGGCGGAATATGATGCAATTATCTATCATGTGAATAAAGCAACGAGAATGGAAAAATAAAACGCAAAATAAAACACCTAGTGTGGCCTAACTACCAAAATGAACAAAATACAAGTTGGAATCCACCCTTGGACCCGAGAAGCTTGTCTTGATGTTCCATCTTGGTCCATATAGCGGGAGTGAGCCATCCGATCTCCATCTTGAATCTTCTCAAAATACATTTTAAAAATTACAAATGTAAACCTATTTACATTCTAATTCAAAATGATTCCAAAAATTAAAATTACAAAGGGGAGATACGAGATCTCAAAATACAACCAAGACTATGTTTCCATCATTACGAAAACATAATCTACTAAGGCCACACTAGTAAATTACAACTGATTGTACAAAAATGCGTAAATTTAAATCATTCAAACAACATTCAACATAATAAAAGCATCAACTAAAAATTAATCATACAAAACATAATGCATAAATTATGTTGATTAATTCTCCAAACCACCATTAAATCATGTGACGATTCAGTAATTCATCACGAGATTTCAATCAAAATCCAATGAAATTCATTATCAATATGAATTACAACAACATTATTTTAAACCTTTTTAAAATAACATGGTATCAAAAAATTTTTGTGAACTTTTTCACAAAAACAATCATACATTATCTTTATAATGTACAAAACAAAAATTGGTATAAGCAAAAAAAAAAACGAAATTTTTTTTTTTATAATTATTGTTCACGTATGAATAGTAGCAGTTACCAATTTTTTTTTTCTCTTACGGTTTATACAAAAAAAAACATTTAAAAACCGCTGCTATAAAAAAAAAACAAATTTTTTTTTTAACAGTGAACAGTACATGAACAGTACACGGGCAGCAAAAAAAATAATCAAATTAAACGGTTTTAATTTGATCATGCTTATATTAACTAGATCGGTACAAACAAACAATATCTAATCGATATTAAACATTGATACAAACTAGATGATTCAAATTAACCTTTTAACATGAATATTCAGATCATTTTATACCGAAAATATAAAGCAAAAGGATGTTCATTAACATTCATATCAAATTCCATTTACGTGTTAATTTAATCATTATTAAATCAAAACATCTACAAATTCATATATTATTATCTCAACCTTTTAAAATAACAATATTTGAATCAAAATGGAACACCAAAAAAAAAAAAAAAACACGGCATAAAAAAAAAATTTTGCCGAATGGAATTTTTGTTTTTTTTTTAAATTATACAAATTCAATATTTACGAAAATCATATAAACAATTTCATAGCCCTATGGCTCTGATACCACTTGTGGGAAAATATCCGTATACTTCCCTTTAAATCATTCAGGATTATAATGAAATTATGATTATATGATTAATAGTCATAAACGAAAATGCATAATAAGCGAGAGATTAGAAATAACCTTTAGTCCTTGCTTTAATGACCTAAGAACAATATCAAAATAATGATATCTACTAATCGTAACACCCAAGATAGAATGAGAAATGCCCTTGAATTTGCTAGAATATTTTGTGAAAAGTTACTGTTAACTTTTTTAATTTTGTGATGTGTAGAGATGGAGGCACAAGTGATTTTAGGGTTAAAAGCCAAAAAAATTTTTTCTTCTCTTCTCCCTATTTCACACGGCACCAATGTAGTTATTAGGGGAGATATTTTCTCCTCTAATTAACCACTAATGGACCGAAAATTCCAGAGTGAATCTGGACTTTATTTCGGTTAAATTCGCTTTAATATATAATGTGTATTATTATTATAAATGTCATTTGTGTTGTCATGTATTAATATGTCCATACAACATTTTGTAGTCGATACATTAATACCGGTCTGATAACATCTAATATGACAATCGTATAATATATACGTTAATTATAATTATCCGTATAATTATAATTTGCTAATTCAATATAACATTTTATATTCAATTACGAATTAACATTTTAATTCGCATAAGCTTACATTATATATATGCTAATTAAATACAACAGTTTATATTTAATTACGAATTACTTTTAATTCGTCTCAGCTTATATTATTTAATCGTTATTAAATAATCGTCTCATCATCACATTGACTAACCTTTTAGTCAAATACACTGACTAACCTTTTAGTCATATAATAGGGCATCAATATGATTATTTTCTCAAATAATCACATCTCTCAAACACATCCTCTAGGTGTGACTTTTAGGGACCAGTTGATCACCGCCATCTGTCTGAAAATAACGTCAAACTTATCTAGCAAGCCAACCGTTATTGATGAACGTTAATCAACTGATTATAATATAAAGTATACCCTGTGAACCTACATAGATTTATTTATGTTATTGCACTAACTGTGGAGGACACTAGCTCCAACACATATGCCACCTTCTCGAATAACCACCATACCACCCTCTACGGAGGACCCCAAACCGTCCTCAACTACAACCCCTAACCCGGCTTTCCACACATGGTCTCGTCAAGATAGTTTGCTCTTTGGAGCCTTCCTTGGCACGTTCCCACCCACCATACCCCCCTTGTTATCTGTGCATCCTCCTCACATGAAGCATGGCAAATTCTTGCTAGAACCTACGCTAACCCGTCTCGTGGCCACATCCTTCAAGTCAAAGACAGTCTTGATTCCCTAACCAAAGGCTCTTAATAACCAATCGCGGAATATATGCACGCCATTAAATGAGACATTGACCAACTCGCTATCATGGGAAAACCCATTGACCTTGACGATATTATCACCAAGATTCTTCGTGGTCTTGATTATGAAACCTACAAACCGGTTATTCAAGCGATCCAAGCTTGGGACGATACTATTACCTTTGAAGCCCTCCATAAAAAATTAATTAACTTTGAGCTCTTACTCAAAACCAACACCGTCCCGCAACCCTTCCCAGCCACCGCTCATGCAGCTCAGTATCGTCCCTCCCACCAAGCCAACAAGTGCCAACCCCGCACCATCACAACTCAACCCTCATCCTCCTCCTACACGCCCAATCCCTTTAAAGGGAAGGGCCAGTTTTGTCGAACCACGGGTCATGTCATTAGTGCCTGCCCTAAGTTCACCCGTCTTTACCCCGATGTTGTCTTTCCGTCCCAACCTACACCCCTTGTCCCGCTTCTGGTCAGCCTCAAGCTCACTTGGCCAGCCATATTCCCAGCACCCCTTCTCGCTCGTTCCTCCTCGAAAGTGGAGCCACCCATCACCTCAGTAATGACCTTTACACGCTCGCTATTCATGACGACGGTCTTGACTCTTGACGACTTAATCATTGGTGACGGAACTGGTATTTCCATAACTCATGTTGGCTCTTTCACATTATTTACTAACACGACACACTTTATTTTAAAAACGTTTTATGTGCACCAAAAATATCTCGTAACATTCTTTCCGTGTCTCAATTTTTCAAAGACAACAATGCCTTTTTTGTTTTCTCATACACTTCGTTTTGTGTTAAGGATATCAAGACGGGTCGTCTTCTTCTTATGGGAAAATGTAATGGTCATGGAACTTATGAATGGTCCCCGGACAAGTTCGAAGTTCAAGCTACTACTCTTGCTCCGAGTCTTTGGCATCACCGTCTTGGTCATCCTTCGGCATCTACTATTAGTTTTAAATTGTCTAAGTTTTATATTTCGTTATCAAATTGTAACTCTTGCGATATTAACAAGAGTCATAAACTTCTTTTTTCCATTAATACAAGAAAGTCTTATGCTCTTCTTGATATTATTTATTCGGATGTTTGGACCTCTCCCGTATATTCGTATGATAACTTCAAGTACTTTGTCCTTGTTGTAGATCATTTTACCAAAAATATTTGGATTTATCCACGTAAAAATAAATCGGATACAACTCTTGTTTTTACTCGTTTTCGTGCTTTGGTAGAAAAAAAATTTTTCATCTCACATCTCCACCACACACTCGCGAACACAATGGTTATGCCGAACGTCGTCACCGTCATATCGTTGAGACCGGACTTGCTTTATTGAGTCATGCGTGTCTCCCCACTGCCTTTTGGCCGCTTGCCTTTAACACGGCTACCTACCTTATAAATCTTCTTCTTACCCCAGGCCTAAAAAATCAATCTCCCTACCTTAAACGTTTTCGCCAAAACCCGAAATACAATAAACTCCGAAGCTTTGGGCGATGTCGATGCTACCCATGGCTTCGCCCCTATACTTCCACAAACTAAAATACCGCTCCACCCCATGTATCTTTGTTGGTTATTTACCGAATCATAGTGATTAGTATTGCCTCGACCACGTCACATCCAAAGTATATACCTCTCATCATGTCAAATTCATTGAACATGACTTCCCTTACTCATCCCTTGCCTCGACCCCCTGCCCCCGTGCTCCATGACCCCAGCCACTTGGTCCCACTCTATCCTCCTCACCTCTTCTACCTCTTCCAACCCCCATGTCCAGCCTCCCCCACCTCCCTCGCCTATCCAGCCTTCCCCACCTCCCTCGCCTGAACAGCCCTCATCCCCTGTTTCCCCTGTTTCCGCTGTCACCATGTCCCCAGCCACCCCATCTCCTCCCCGCCTCCCCCACCAACCCGTATTGTTATTACTCGTTTGTCTAGTAATATCCGCTGCCCTAATCCCAAATATGCCAAATCCGCTGCCCTTACACCCTCCTCACCGTTACCTACAACGGTTAAACAAGCACTTGTTTATCCACTTTGGCGCGCCACCATGGTTTATGAATTCGATGCTCTCACTCGTAATAAAACTTGGTCTCTTGTTCCTCCTGATCCTTCTTACAATGTTTTTGGTTGCAAATGGGTTTTTCGAGTAAAATACAAAGCCGATAATACTATTGAGAAGTACAAAGCTCGTCTCGTTGCCAAAGGTTTTCACCAACGCCCTGGTGTTGATTATTCTGATACTTTTAGTCCTGTGGTTAAGCCTACTACGGTACGTCTCATTCTTTCTCTTGCCTTGAGTCGTGGTTGGCACCGACGTCAATTAGATGTCAACAACGCCTTTCTTCAAGGTGACTTACACGATACGTTCTTTATGACCCAACCACCGTGTTTTATTGATACTTTGAACCCGTCTCATGTGTGCCGTCTGTCCAAAGCCATTTATGGCTTAAGGCAAGCCCCTCAGGCTTGGTTTTCTACTTTAAAGAATTTTCTTTTGTCGTTTGGTTTTGTCGCGTCCGTTGCAGACCCGTCTCTGTTTTTATATACTCGCTCGCCTGCTTCCCTTTACTTACTAGTTTATGTTGATGATATTATCATTAGTGGTCCTCAACCGTCGTTTGTGTCGTCCTTCATTGCTACCCTTGCTGGGAAATTCTCCCTCAAGGACCTTGGTCCGTTGTCCTATTTTTTGGGTGTTGAAGTTACACCTAATTCTCATGGTCTTCGGCTCACACAAACCAGGTACGTCCATGATTTGCTTGAAAATTTTAATATGCTTGATTCTAAACCCTCCACCACTCCCATGGTGGCAGACTCCACTCTTACGAAAAATGGGGGCGCATTGCATTCTAGTCCGACTGATTATCGTGCCGCTATTGGTAGTCTTCAATATCTCTCGATGACTCGGCCGAATATATCGTTTTGTGTCGGCTTGCTCAGTTTATGCAAGAACCCACCGAGTGATGCAGATTGGGCCGGTGACAAAGACTTATATGTTTCAACCACTGGTCACATTACTTATCTTGGTTGTAATCCAATTTCTTGGGTGTCACGTAAACAACGCGCCATTGCTCGTTCCTCCACCGAAGCAGAGTTTCGTGTCGTTGCTGACACGACGGCTGAACTCAATTGGCTCTCGTCGTTACTTGGTGAACTTGGTCTTGATTGCTCTTCCTCGCCTACAATCTTTTGTGATAACTTGGGTGCTACTTATTATTCCACGAATCCTGTTTATCTTTCCCGAATGAAACATTTGGCTCTTGCATTTCATTTTGTGCGTGAGCAGGTTCAAGCTGCAAGGTTACGAGTTTCTCACATTTCCGGGGATGATCAACTTGCTGATCTTCTTACTAAATTGTTGCCTATGCCACGTTTTCTTCAATTGTGCTCCAAGATTGGTCTTGCTCCAGGTTCGTCCATCTTGCAGGGCGTATTGGAAATATTACCTAAGACAAGACGAGTTTCCTTCTTGCTAGACTTTCCTTATTCATACACTTCATTATTATGTTTCTTGTATAGTTTAGGAATACAATTACAATTATAATATTGTATTTCCTTCCTTAGATTAGGAAACATATAACTCTTGTTGTAATATAAATACTCATTGTATCAATGTAATTATTCATTTATCAAAACATAAAACTTCTCAATATCTTACAGAAGCAACGTTCAAATTATGATCTGGTCCAAAAATCAATATTTACATTTCTAAACGTAGTTTTTCTTATTTTAAAAAATATATCATGTGAACGTTTTACTCAAAAAATTCATCTATGCTTTGTCATGGTCAGCATGTACGTAGCTTCATCTAGATATGGTAAACCGGTCACTTGTGTCGGGTTTGGGTCAGTTTAATTTGGATCAGGTCAATTTGGGTTTGTCAATTTGTCAGGCTAGTTCGGGTCGGGTCGACTCCTTTTGGATTTCAGGTCTGTTCTGGGTTTGTTGGTTGGGTCATTTTCGGGTTAACGGGGGTCAGGTCATTTCAAGCCGCGTGCCGGGTCATTTTCAGGTCAATAGGTATTTCAGGTAGGGTTAGTTCGGGTCGACATAATTTGAGTCGACTTATAAGAGATCCTAATTTTGCCATGTGTCTTAATATAATGTTCAAGATAGTGTCCTCAAATTAATGTAATAATATTAAGTGTAACTTCAAATTAGTTTTGTTCGGATCCTTCGGATCATTTAAATCGGGTCACTCTCGGGTCGAGTGGTTTCGCGGCGGGTAGTTTCGGGTCAAGTGGTTTTGGGTTGGATTGCTTCGGGTCGGTTCAGGTCAGATCGGGTCTAGTGGATCTCAGGTCAAGTTCGGGTCGGATCGGGTTAATTCGGGTTTCGGGTTATATACGGGTTTTGCAAATCAGGTTAGTTTCGGGTCTCGGGCCAGCCTATTGGACTTGGGTAACTAGGGGCGGGTTGCTTTTGCCTGGTCTACCTTCATGCCTCTACTAAGGCATGTTCTCTTAGCATAATTTCAGCTCGGCTCATTCCATCGCACAAAAAATTCAACCCATATAATTAATTGATGAAAGTAAAAGAACGTGTATGTTTAAGGTAACATATATACATTGAGATGAGTATAAGACAAAATAATAGAATAAATCTCCTAGAGTTTTTTTTTTCTTAAAATTAGATAACATACTTGAGAGATGACATTTGAATGCTAAACAAATAGTTGGAATTTTTTTCTCGTAGTGTTTTAGTTTTACGTGAGAGAGACAATGGGTGTGTATTAGATAAATATACTAGTTTGTAAATAACATCTTGTATAATTGTTCATTAGTATATGGGCTAAGTTTTAGGCAATAGACTTGATAAGTTAGGCAAATTTTGTTACTGAAAACTTTGGTAGTTAAGTTTTAGTATCATGTTTGAGGAACAACCTATAATACACACAAAACTTTCCTATTCATAATGTTTTGGTTTTGGTCATATAATATATCCATATAGACAATAATTATTGTATGAAACAGTTTCACTGTAACACCCGTAAATGTACCCTATTTTAAAAGTAAAAATATTTTACAGATACTTTTCAGCGAAATTTAGTTTTAGTTTAGAATTAAGTTTCCCGTGTCGAATTTAGAATTTCCGAGTTCGTATTTGGATATTACGCGAGATTTCAAGTGAATCCCGTCTTATGACGTCTTTGACTTTTCTTGACTTTTTCCACTCACTCTCTACTTATACTAATCCTAACCTAATTCTTCCTCACAACTCAACTCTTTCTTCCTCACTAAGAAAACCCCAACAAAACCTAGCTTCCATTTTTGATCCGTCTTATAATCGTCATAACTCTCTCATTTCTCACTCAAATTCACGTAAGTTCGTCTTATTCTTCCCCTCTTATCTTCCTCTATCCGTATTGGTAATAAAATTACCGTCTTTCTCGCTTTTCAAATAATCCGTCTTTCTCAAGGTGAAGTATATTAATCTTTTATTAACTATTTGTAGGTGGTGACCTTCAAGATCCCGACAAAGACTACTTCTTGATTGAAGAGGACATTGACGCGGAGTAAAGACGCAATAAGGTAACGGTGAAGGGTTACTCGATATCATTTACGTGTTTTACGTGTTTTCTATGTTAGGAATCGTATTTAGAACATGGTTGATAAGCTTAGAAATTGTGTTGATGATGATACTTGTTATTTGTTGAGAATCGATATGAGAATTGATAATATATGATGATAGTTGATAATGGTTAATTGTTGATCCTTAGTGAAATTGTTGATTTTCGAGTGATGTTGACCCCAGCCGGCCGAGCGGCAGCCGGTCAGCCTACCGGCTGGGGCAGTGGCTGTATAATATTGCATGTTACGTAAATTTTGAAGCATGAAGTTGATCTCAGCCGGCCGACCGGCAGCCGGTCAGCCGACCGGCTGAGACACCCCTACTTTTCCTTGGTTTTTCTCATGTACCCTTGGTCCCAGCCGGGTAGCCGACAGCCGGTCCCCTTGACCGGCTGGGACACACTGCCTTTTTCCTTGAATTTTTCGTATGACACATGGTACCAGCCGGGAGGCCGGCAACCGGTCCACCTGACTGGCTGGCACCTGCTGGAAGGTGTTTGAGTTTCTCTTTTACGTTTTCATTTATGATATTTCTGATGGTTCATTTATCGTATAAATTTACGTAATGTCTTTAAATATTAATGTTTCGAATATATGATATTTCATTCGCTTGTATCGCATGTTTTGTGACGGTTTTTAGTATGTCCCACTTTGAGTCGTTTTTACAAATGTTACGGTTTGAGCACTATTTTGTTATGTGCTTTGTACTCTCATTCCCTTGGCTACCTCCACATTCGTAAAGCTGGAATGTCGGAACGGGGCTTGTATCCTACTGCTTAATTACATGTGTTAGTGGGCATACGACGACGTTGTTGGGAGGCGAACGCTTTGCGTTGATCGACCCGGCCGTCAAATGTTGTGTACTTGCGAGGTGGTGTTATTTGCATGTAGCGTACCGCTTGTTATGAGGCTTGTGCTCTTTTTCGCCTCTTTCGTGAATTATCGACCGAATTTGGGGTACTAGACGTCAATGATAGACCGAGTCTTGGATGCGAAATGTCATCGCATGTCGAACCGGAAAATGTGATTTAGGGATTCTGGCCAGATTTAGACTAGGACCGTATTATTATCGTCATTCTACCAGGAGGAAATTAGTCCACATATACGAAATGAATTGAATCGTGTATGCGTTTAAGGAAATGTTTATCTCGTGGATGCCTTTTAATCATACTTGCCATGTTCGTAGTGCTAGTGCGTTTCATTTACCGTGAGAGATGTCGTCAATGTATTGGTATGTTTGGATGAATGATTATATGATTGATCATTGGATGATTGGCATGGTTTGTTTGTCGAGTCTCAATCTTATCTAACTTATACCGCTAACGGTGAGATGTAAGCCCTAGTGAGCGTATTCGGTTGCCTAAGAGTGTCTTCCCCGAGTCTTTGTATAACATGATGGATTCAGACTTGTACTTCATATGCTCTTGTTATTATATATTGAATTGCCTATCTATCCTTATCGTATTCCACATGTATATCTATATATGCATGCTTCTACTTTTGTATTTCCTTTTATGTACGTTTAATGTGATATGGCTAAGAGAACCCGAAGTTACTCCCCACTGACTATGGCGTTCATGTTTTTCATGGATGAACAGGTTGCTTGATTTGATTGGCTTTTTGCTTATGATATTTTGGGTTCGGGTGTGAGCTAGCGGGCGTTGTCCCTGGAAGATTTACCTCTAGACGTTATTTTAGCTAGTTGCTAATCACTTTGACATTGTTAACCTTTTGAGAGACTACGTCTCTTGTTGTAGTATATTTCGTACCTTGGTTTGTAATATTTGACACTCCTAGTATACTTCTTCTTGCATGTATAAAAGTTTTTAAAAACATCGTATTTTCCGCTATTTAATTCACATGCTTGTTATGTTTTATTTCCACATTCGCGAGGGATGTCACAGTTGGTATTAGAGCTTCATCGCTCCCGACGCACACACGTGAACCCTAAACTTAAACTACTTGACCTTGAAATAATAAATGAGAGATGGGTAGAAGTTAAGGACTTTACTTGGTAGTCTATTTGTTTATGCTAATTGATAGGAGTAACTTAATTTGTTTTTGTTTCTTATGAAGATGGTTAGACCTCGAGTAGTAGAGAATGTTATGCTGGAAGCTCTTACTCAAGTGTTGAAAAATCAACAGGATGCGGCTATTGCTCTAGCCAACCCAATTCCCCCTCGTAGAGAAGATAACCATCAAGGAGGCTACGCTTGGGTAGCTGGTCAAATAGCTAGGAGTAAGATTATACCCTACGGTGGAGAGCCGGACCCTACCGAGCTATCGAAATGGTTCCGAGAGATGGAAAAGCAGTTTGATCTATACCAAGTCCGTGAAGAGGACAAGGTGAGGATCGCAAAGCACTTCCTTGTAAGGGAAGCTGATAATTGGTGGGCTATCACTAGTGCCACCGCTATTCTCGAAGATGATTTCAATTGGGCTTGTTTCAAAGCTCTAGTGGAAGGTAGATTCTATCCTAAAGAGCTTAAGCAACAAAGGCTCAAGGAGTTTATTGACTTTAAGCAAGGCAACTTGTCTGCGCAAGACTTTACTACGGAGTTCAACAAGCTTGCTCATTTTGCTCCGAAACTTATCAGAGATGACGAGGACCGAGCCTTATATTACCGCAACAAGCTGAATGCCGTTCTTCAAAGTAAAGTGAGAAGGAATACTACTTCCTTTGGGGATTTATATGATGATGCTTTGTGGGCCGAGAATTCCATGAAGGCTATTAGAGATGAATCTTTGATGAATAATCCCTCTTCTTCTTTCACTCCTAGGCCAAATGTCTTTGGGAAGAGACCGTTTATTCCGTCTCCTTCTAACTCTTATGCTAACAAGAGGAGATTTAATCCTCCTTTAAATGCAAACACAAGAGCTCCTGCTTCTTTCATTCCTCGAGCTACTTCCTCATAAGCCTTATGCTCCACAAGCTCAAGCTCAAGGTCGCTTTTGCAACCGTTGTAGACTTCCACACCACCCCGGTGTGGCATGTTTCAACCGACCTTATGTGTGCTTCTTTTGCCAAAAGGGTGGTCACCGTTATGCTGATTGCCCCGATCGAAAGTTGCCCCCTCCTCCTGCTAAACCTAAGGGTTCTATCTTTGTTATGAGCCGTGCCGAAGCCGATGCGCATCCAGAGATAATTACGGGTATGTTCTCAATCTTAGAGCAACCGTGTCTTATTTTATTTGATACCGGTGCTTCTATGTCTTTTGTGTCTTCGACTTATGCTAATAAATTATCTATCAAGCCTACATCTAGTGAGGATACTCCCATATCCTTACCATCCGGAGATATTATCTCTTGTTCTACTCTTTATCCTAATGTCCCAATATCTATTGCGGGTTCTATCTTTCCCGCTAATCTCCTTAAGTTCCCTCTAGGAGAGTTCAATATAATTCTAGGCATTGATTGGTTAGCGTTGTATCATGCTAGGTTCGAGTGTCGTGATCGAAAGATTTATTTAAAGAGTCCTTTAGGAGTTAGAATAACCTATAAGGGATCTCATCCCCAAAAAGGTGTGTCTTTGATTTCCGCTATGAAATTGGTGAGTATGGTAAGAAAGAGTCACCAAGCATACTTGTGTATTGTGACTTCTTCAACTACCTCTTTGCCAAATATTGAAGATGTGCCTATTGTTCGAGAATTCGTTGATGTATTCCCTGAAGATTTGCCCGGGATCCCTCCCGAGCGTGATGTTGAGTTCTCTATTGATCTTGTACCTGGTTCTGGACCCATAGCCAAAGCTCCTTACCGTATGGCTCCAACCAAGTTAAAATAATTAAGGAAGCAGCTTGATGATATGATTGAGAAGGGTTTCATTCGACCAAGTGCCTCGCCTTGGGGTGCTCCCGTTCTTTTTGTGAAGAAGAAAGATGGTTCTATGAGGCTTTGTATTGATTATCGTGAGTTGAATCGGATTACAATCAAGAATGAATAGGTATCCTTTACCAAGAATTGAAGATTTGTTCGATCAACTAAAGGGTGCTTCTACTTTTTCCAAGATTGATTTGAGATCCGGTTATCACCAAATTCCCGTTCGTGATGTTGATATTCCGAAGACCGCTTTTAGTACAAGGTATGGTCATTATGAGTTCAAGGTGATGCCATTTGGATTGACAAATGCTCCCGCTATTTTCATGGACCAAATGAACCGCACTTTTAGTGAGTATCTTGACAAGTGTGTGGTGGTGTTCATTGACGATATTCTTATTTTCTCCAAGTCCGAAGAAGAGCATGCTATTCATCTAAGGACTATTTTGGGTGTTCTTCGTCGTCAGAAGTGGTATGCTAAGTTCTCCAAGTGTGAATTTTGGTTACCTAAAGTGTCCTTTCTTGGGCATGTGATTTCTAAAGAAGGTGTAATGGTGGATCCTTCTAAAATTGAGGCTGTTGGTGATTGGAAGAGTCCGACCGATATTAGAGAAATTCGAAGTTTTCTTGGTTTAGCTGGTTATTACCGTAGATTTGTCAAGGATTTCTCTAAGCTTGCTAGACCGATGACCCAGTTGTTGAAGAAGGAAACCAAGTTCCTATGGAATGAAGCTTGTGAAGCCGCGTTTCAAGAGTTAAAGAAAAGGTTAACTACCGCTTCGGTGTTGACTTTGCCTGAAGATGGTGTAGACTTTGATGTCTATTGTGCTGCTTCCAAGATGGGTTTGGGTTGTGTTCTTATGCAAAGTAGGAAAGTGGTGGCTTATGCGTCGAGACAGTTGAGAGTTCATGAAGTGAACTATCCTACTCATGATTTGGAATTGGCCGCCGTTGTTCATTCTTTGAAAGTGTGGAGACTCTATCTTATTGGAGTTCATTGTCGTATATTCACCGATCACAAAAGTTTGAAGTACATATTTACTCAAAAAGAGTTGAATATGAGACAAAGAAGATGGTTGGAATTGGTGAACGATTATGATTTTGAATTGTTGTATCATGAAGGGAAGGCTAATGTTGTTGCCGATGCTCTTAGTAGGAAAGCTTCTCATTCATTGAATGCTATGCGGGTATTACCCGAGGATCTTTGTGCCGAGTTTCGAAAGTTGAGGTTAGAATTCGTGGAGCGTGGATTTGTTCATGTTGGTGCTATGACTGCCGAACCTGGTTTTCTCCGTGAGATCCGCAAAAGCCAAGTTGATGATCGTACCTACAAGTCTATTCAAGCCAAACTTCTTGAAGGAAAAGCTAAAGATTTCAAGTTTGATGATGAAGGTGTTCTTAGTTTCCATGGCCGTTTATTTGTTCCTAATGCTCTTGATTTGAGAAAGCGAGTTCTTGATGAAGCTCACCTCTCCCCTTAGTCTATTCACCCCGGTGGTGATAAGATGTACAAGGACTTGAAGCTACATTTTTGGTGGCCGAATTTGAAGGGTGATGTTGTGCCTTATGTTGGAAGATGTCTTACTTGCCAACAAGTGAAGATTGAACACAAGAGGCCCGGTGGATTGCTACAACCGTTGGATGTTCAACTATGGAAGTGGGAATCTATTTCTATGGATTTTGTTATGGCTTTGCCGAGGACCGTTGGAGGTAAAGATGCAGTTTGGGTTGTTGTTGATCGTTTGACCAAGTGTGCTAGATTTATTCCGATCAAAGAAACCTGGAGTTTAGATCGTCTAGCGAAAGCCTATGTCGATGAGATTGTTAGATATCATGGTGTTCCTAAGGAGATTATATCCGACCGAGATACGAGTTTTGTTCGAGATTTTGGAAGGCTTTACAAGAAGCCATGGGTAGTAAACTGTTGATGAGTACCGCATTTCATGGCGCTACCGATGGTCAGACCGAGAGGATTATTCAGACTTTAGAAGACTTGCTTAGGGCTTGTGCACTCGACTTCCAATCTAGTTGGGAAAAGAGTCTACCGTTGGTGGACTTTTCTTACAACAACAATTATCATGCATCGATCAAGATGGCCCCTTATGAAGCTCTTTATGGAAGAAAATGTCGGAGTCCTATATGTTGGAATCAATTGAGTGATGTTCGTGACTTAGGCCCCGATGTTCTTGTTGAGACTGTTGATAATGTGAAGGTCATTCGTGATAGAATGAAAGCCGCTCAAGACCGTCAAAAGTCTTATGCCGATATCCGATGAAGGCCTTTAGAATTTGAGGTTGGAGATAAAGTGTTCTTGAAAGTATCTCCATTGAAGGGTGTTAAACGGTTTGGTGTTAAGGGTAAATTGAGCCCGAAATACATTGGACCCTTTGATATTGTGAAAAGGATTGGTGTCGTTGCTTACAAGTTGGATTTGTCCCCGAATTTGGCTAAGGTACATGATGTATTCCATGTTTCTCAATTGAGAAAGTATGTTAGTGATCCGAGCCATTTCTTTCAAAAGGAAATGCCCGAGCTTGAACCGAATTTGTCCTTTGAAGAGAAGCCGATCCGCATCCTAGATCGCAAGGATAAGAAGTTGAGAAGTAAAGTGGTTCCTTTAGTGAAAATCTTGTGGAGATGTGCTAATGTCGAAGAAGAGACATGGGAAACGGAAGCCTCTATGCGTAGTAAATATCCAAGCCTATTCGATTAAGGTATCTTTCGTTCGCTCAAGTTTCGGGGGCGAAACTTTTTAAAAGGTGGGGTGATTGTAACATCCTTAAATGTACCCTATTTTAATAGTAAAAATATTTTACGGATACTTTTCAGCGAAATTTAGTTTTAGTTTAGAATTAAATTTCCCGTGTCGAATTTATAATTTCCGAGTTCGTATTTGGATATTACGCGAGATTTCAAGTGAATCCCGTCTTATGACGTCTTTGACTTTTCTTGACTTTTTCCACTCACTCTCTACTTATACTAATCCTAACCTAATTCTTCCTCACAACTCAACTCTTTCTTCCTCACTAAAAAAACCCCAACAAAACCTAGCTTCCATTTTTGATCCGTCTTATAATCGTCATAACTCTCTCATTTCTCGCTCAAATTCACGTAAGTTCGTCTTATTCTTCCCCTCTTATCTTCCTCTATCCGTATTGGTAATAAAATTACCGTCTTTCTCGCTTTTCAAATAATCCGTCTTTCTCAAGGTGAAGTATATTCATCTTTTATTAACTACTTGTAGGTGATGACCTTCAAGATCCCGACAAAGACTACTTCTTGATTGAAGAGGACATTGACGCGGAGTAAAGACGCAATAAGGTAACGGTGAAGGGTTACTCGATATCATTTACGTGTTTTACGTGTTTTTTATGTTAGGAATCGTATTTAGAACATGGTTGATAAGCTTAGAAATTGTGTTGATGATGATACTTGTTGTTTGTTGAGAATCGATATGAGAATTGATAATATATGATGATAGTTGATAATGGTTAATTGTTGATCCTTAGTGAAATTGTTGCTTTTCGAGTGATGTTGACCCTAGCCAACCGACCGGCAGCCGGTCAGCCTACTGGCTGGGGCAGTGGCTGTATAATATTGCATGTTACCTAAATTTTGAAGCATGAAGTTGATCTCAGCCGGCCGACTGGCAGCCGGTCAGCCGACCGGCTGAGACACCCCTACTTTTCCTTGATTTTTCTCATGTACCCTTGGTCCCAGCCGGGTAGCCGGCAGCCGGTCCCATTGACCGGCTGGGACACACTGCCTTTTTCCTTGAATTTTTCGTATGACACATGGTACCAGCTGGGAGGGCGGCAACCGGTCCACCTGACTGGCTGGCACCTGCTGGAAGGTGTTTGAGTTTCTCTTTTACGTTTTCATTTATGATATTTCCGATGTTTCATTTATCGTATAAATTTACGCAATGTCTTTAAATATTAATGTTTCGAATATATGATATTTCATTCGCTTGTATCGCATGTTTTGTGACGGTTTTTAGTATGTCCCACTTTGAGTCGTTTTTACAAATGTTACGGTTTGAGCACTATTCTGTTATGTGCTTTGTACTCTCATTCCCTTGGTTACCTACACGTTCGTAAGGGTGGAATGTCGGAATGGGGATGTATCCTACTGCTTAATTGCATGTGTTAGTGGGCATACGACGACGTTGTTGGGAGGCGAACGCTTTGCGTTGATCGACCCGGCCGTCAAATGATGTATACTTGCGAGGTGGTGTTATTTGCATGTAGCGTACCGCTTGTTATGAGGCTTGTGCTCTTTTCCGCCTCTTTCGTGAATTATCGACCGAATTTGGGGTAATCGGCGTCAATGATTGACCGAGTCTTGGATGCGAAATGTCATCGCATGTCGAACCGGAAAATGTGATTTCGGGATTCTGGCCAGATTTAGACTTGGACTGTATTATTATCGTCGTTCTAACAGGAGGAAATTAGTCCACATATACGAAATGAATTGAATCGTGTATGCGTTCAGGGAAATGTTTATCTCGTGGATGCCTTTTAATCATACTTGTCATGTACACGGTGCTAGTACGTTTCATTTACCTTGAGAGATGTCGTCAATGTATTGGTATGTTTGGATGAATGATTATATGATTGATCATTGAATGATTGGCATGGTTTGTTTGTCGAGTCTCAATCTTATCAAACTTATACCGCTAACGGTGAGATGTAAGCCCTAGTGAGCGTATTCGGTTGCCTAAGAGTGTCTTCCCCGAGTCTTTGTATAACATGATGGATTCAGACTTGTACTTCATATGCTCTTGTTATTATATATTGAATTGCCTATCTATCCTTATCGTATTCCACATGTATATCTATATATGCATGCTTCTACTTTTGTATTTCTTTTTATGTACGTTTAATGTGATATGGCTGGGAGAACCCGGAGTTACTCCCCAGTGACTGTGGCGTTCATGTTTTTCATGGATGAACAGGTTGCTTGATTTGGATGGCTTTTTGCTTATGATATTTTGGGTTCGGGTGTGAGATAGCGGGCGTTGTCCCCGGAAGATTTACCTCTAGACGTTATTGTAGCTAGTTGCTAATCACTTTGACATTGTTAACTTTTTGAGAGATTACG
The DNA here is from genome assembly GCA_022085475.1 of Heliosperma pusillum. Classification (NCBI taxonomy): domain Eukaryota; kingdom Viridiplantae; phylum Streptophyta; class Magnoliopsida; order Caryophyllales; family Caryophyllaceae; genus Heliosperma; species Heliosperma pusillum. Next base: position 77,164 of record JAIUZE010001448.1, on the reverse strand, counting down.
TCTCTTGTTGTAGTATATTTCGTACTTTGGTTTGTAATATTTGACACTCCTCGTATACTTCTTCTTGCATGTATAAAAGTTTTTAAAAACATCGTATTTTCCGTTATTTAATTCACATGCATGCTTGTTATGTTTTATTTCCGCATTCGCGAGGGATGTCACATTCACACTTTGAGACAATTTCATTACGTAAAAAACATATATCATATATTAGCTTTAAATGAATACTTTTTTTTTTTAATAAAAATTGTCTGTCTCACAATGTCAGATCTTCTTATTCTACAATGGGTTGTATACTTTTTTTTGCCCAAATTATTGTGAAATTGAAAATATTATGATAATTATAAAGGTCTTTATTTCATAATATACATAACTAGTATTTTTAGTTAATTAAGTTTAATTCACCTCATTTCAGATATTTTAGTTTTAGTTTAGCCCTAATAAATTCACTTCAGCCCCATTCAACTCACTTTAACTAGTTTCAGTTCAGTTCAGCCTATTTCAAATGATTTCAATTCAGTTCAGATCACTGGCGAAGCCAGGAATTTAATTTAGGGGGGGGGGGCAATTTTTTTTTTTGGGGGGTGGGGGGCGAACGACTATTTTCATAAGGTACATTTAAAAATTTTGAAAAATTTCGCTAAAAACTTCAAAAATTCCAACCGCCAGGGGGGACGAGCGCCCCTGCTAGCCCCCCTAGCTCCACCACTGGTTCAGATCAGTTTACCTCCAATAAATTCAGTTTAATTCCATTTAACCAAAAATAACAGGATCTAACTAATATAGTCGAATTTATTGCCCGGTATGAGTTTAGAGTAAAGGCCGTTTTAATTGTAGGAGTAACGTGCATTTATACATGAGCACCTTATACATTTGAAGTATTTGGAGGGCTTGTCAAATTTCGCATGTCGTAGTAAATTGCCTCCGTAAACTCGCTATACTCCACCACACGATCATGACGCAGACATGCATCTTGTATCTGCGTAAACATTGGACCCTTTTATCCACCTGCTCCTATAAATAACTTACTACTTTGATCCAACTAATCACCGGTATCATATAAAAATTCTAAGTTTCTTACGATAACAGATTTTAAAAAGTACAAAAAAAATGGTAGCAACAGCATCAAAAAATAATGCTTGCAATTTGCAGCGTCAGTCTGCAAATTACAATCCTTCGGTTTGGGGGGATTTCTTCGTGACATATAAATGTGACAATAAGGTAAGATCAAAAGACAAAATAAAAACTCGTAGACGTCCTAAATAATCATTCTATGACCTATGTAAGAGTTTTGAATTATTTTTTTTCCTGTTTTACTAGTACGAAAGAACATGCATGACGTACAGTTTTCTAAACCCGTTCCACATACATCTTAATTAACAATTGTCCTTTTTTTTGGCAGAATGTTGATGTATGGGTTGAAGAAGCTAAAATGCTCAAAGAAGAAGTCCAAAAAATGCTCAAAGATGACTTCACCATTGAACATCTAAGTGAACAGTTGAAGATTATTGATGCAGTTGAGCGATTGGGAATTGCGTACCACTTTGAAACGGAGATTCAAGATATGTTACGACGAGTTTTTGAGCTTTTTAATGACGAGATTAATAACCAACATTATGAACTACTAACCTTAGCCCTTCTGTTTCGACTTCTACGACAACATGGCTACAATGTTTCAAGTGGTATGGCACACACAAAACAACCTTTATTAATATTAGTGTCTTGTAAGACGACTTAACATTAGTTATTACGTAATTAATACGGAGTAATTTATAATCGTTTAATTAAACAGTAAGCCTCCTGAGAGATCGTCTCTTACTATAATAGTGAGAGGCAACTAATAACACGTCAATTCTTTTACAGTATATTATTGTGTTTGGCAGATATTTTCAATAAGTTCAAAGACAACAAAGACGAGCTTAAGGATTTGGTAACCAAGGATGTAGAAGGAATGATAAGTTTATATGAAGCAACACACCTTAGGTTGCATGGAGAAACTACTTTGGAGAGAGCCCTAGGGTTCACTAAGAATGCCCTTGAGCTCAAGCTACCTTCTCTTCGACCCTCACTAGCGGCGCGTGTATCACACACATTACGGTGCCCAGTTCAAAAGAGGCTCCCAAGACTTGGAGCAAGGGAATACATATCCCTTTACCAAGACATAGAGCTTCACAATCAAGTTCTTCTCAAGTTTGCAAAGTTAGACTTTAACTTGCTGCAACTGCAACATATACAAGAGCTTACTATCATTTCAAAGTAAGCACTCTTTTTATAACATATATATACTCTCTCAGTTCCGGTCATTTATTCATATATTTGCTTTTGGCACACAGATTGAGAAAAGATCAAGGGTCCTTTTGTAATTATAATTTGTGAATGACAATTTGACAATAGTCTGATTAAGAGATCAAATTACTCATAGATAATCAACCTATGTAGAAAGATAAACAAATAAATAAGAAATACTAAAATAGAAATGGTAAACAATTGATCGGAAAAGAGAGAGTATATACTGGTTATCCGCTAATTAGTTCATTGAGTTTTAACATGAAGGTGGTGGAAAGAGCTTGATGTGAACAATAAATTGCCATACGTACTTGATTTTGTTTTTTCGATTATACGTTCCACACCCCGGCTTAACTAAAGTCCTCCACCGCATTATATACTGTATTAGAATTAATTATTTTATTGATTTTGAACATGTAGGTGGTGGAGAGAGCTTGATGTGAAGAACAAATTGCCATACGCTCGCGATAGAATAACGGAGTGTTACTTTTGGATACTTGGAGTTTATTATGAGCCTCAATATGCCTTGGCTAGGAGGTTTACAACCAAAGTCATTGCTTTGACTTCACTTATGGATGATACATACGATGTCTATGGTACATATGAAGAGCTTGAGCTTCTTACACAAGCTTTTCAGAGGTACAATACGTAACTTTCTCTTAATACAATTATTAAGGATAAAATAGTACGGAGTATAAGTATGTGTTCCAGAGGTATAATACGTAACTTATTTTATTATGTCCCTTTCTAATGAGCCTATATATGAGAGATTGAAGTTTTACAATAACATTATTGTCTGGTTTTATAAGACCTAATTAAATTGAGCCTAAATCAAATTTACGAGTACGAAATTAGGTGGGATATTCTTGTCATGGATGAACTCCCGGAATACATGAAGACAATTTTTCAAGCAACTCTTCAAGTTTATAGCGAAATGGAGGAAGAAATGGCTAAAATGGGGAGGTCTTATGCAATAGGCTATGCAAAAGAAGCGGTGAGTTTGATTTTACTCAGCAAGTCTTACTTGGGATGGGGCGACATATCGCAAGCTTAAGACCGGTCAAGCTTTCCTCACAAAGAGAAAGTAGGGGTTTGGAGCTTCATTTGCCCCTACTTGCTTTTTGTGAAGGGTTTGACCGTCTTAAACTTGCGACGAGTTGCCCCATCACAAATGAAAATTTGTGAATTTTATTAATATGTGATTCCTAGTTAGCTATTGATGTGGTGATAAACAAACTCGAGAACGAAAAAAATCATTGTTCTTGACTTATTGCCCTTAGACATTGGATTCCTTATATTTGGGGTCCAATTTTCTACACTCGATGTGGTGATGAACAAACTCGAGAACATGATATTAGTTAGATTAAAATCACTTGAAAATTGACAATGTTGAAGGGTTGGCAGTGGGTTACTCACATTTTACAAAGTTACATTTATTGGTTTGCCACATTTCAATATTTACAAACTTGGTTCTTATATTAGAACTTATAGTTCTTAAAAACAAGAAAAAACTTTTTAATGAAATAGTGAAGAGTATGGATTCCTAGTACCTAAGAGGGGGAGGGGGTGAATTAGGTACCTTTTAAAATTTTCAACTAAGTCTTTATGAATTAAAGAGAGTTGAGCGGAAGTGTAACAAAATGTTCTGATCGTGGTAACAGTTAGTTGGACCGTTACCAGTTCCTTTCAGAGAAATGCGAAGCTGTAGCTGACAGTATTGAAGACTGTTGCTATGCTTAATCAAAGTAAGTAAATAAAAAGTGCAGCGGAAATAATAAAAGAAAAGATCAACACACGATTTTGAATTGGTTCGGCCTTCACTCTAAGGGCCTACGTCCAATCTTCATTATACTGCTTTGTTAATAAGAAATCTACTCCGACAACTTAAAAACCCCTACAATAAAATGGCCAACAACCTACTCCGGTTGCGAAAGAGTTCAAGGACACACTTGTCCAAGAACTCGACTCTTGTACTGAAAAAGTTACAGGATCTTTGTTCCCCGGACTTGTTCTAAAAAAGAAGTGAAGAGGACAATTTATAAGATCTAACAATTCAAGTAACAAGAATACATTAAAGTGGCAACAGTTGTCTGGACTGTAACTATTGAAGACTTTAAAAACTTTTGCAAAGAAAAAGGTTTTGAAAAACACTTAGAACATTTTGCAATTGAAAGATGATGCTTTGGAAAGTCTTAAAAAATATGAGCATCTAATGTCCTCTATTTATAGAGGTAAGGAGGATGCTTGAAGTGTTTTAAAATTATTATATTTGGAAGAGTCAATCACCATAACTTGTAGATGTCAATAAATAAGTAAGTGGGTTGAAAAAGATGTTTCATATAGGAAGTAAGGCTACCAAAGGCAATGATGGAAAGGTTGAGTGATAGTACTTAAAGTCTATAAAACTATCTTTGACCTTTGGTTAAAACATGGATAATATCAACCAAGTTAGCATTTTCAAAAAAACCTTTCTTTGCCTAATTCTAAAAAGTAAAACATCCTTCAAATAATTTGATAAAACACTTGTCAACTCAGATTTGTTTATGAAACACATTTTTGACGAAAATAATATTTGAAAGGACAAAATGGTTTCAATTCAAGAGTTGCAGACAAAAGCAACAGTTGCAGACAAAAGCAACAGTTGCACTTACTGTGATCAGTTCACATAAGTACTACTGTTATAATCCAGACATTGAGGCAACAGTCATGCTCACTGTTGCCGTAAACTATTGCCAAACGATGTATTTTATTACTTTTACAAATGTACTCACATTCTAAGACAACAACAACTATGAAAAGTTCTTGACTTGATCTTTGACTTCATTCTTGATCAACATTGCAAATGGAGAGACATTGGAACCTAAGAAATAGTCACTTGATAAACATGTTAAATTGGCATGTCATCATCAATATGAACCAAACAAATTCCCCCTTTGATGATGACAAGCCCAATAAACGAATGTTCTCAAAAGTTCCCCCTCAAATGGTCAGTCAAGATGATCATAGAATAAGGTCAAACTAGTTTCATGCAATTTTGACAAGAACCTAGGATCAAGTCACAAACATAGCCACTGTTACTACTTACCCTAAGGTATTAAGTAAGAGTTAAAGAATCGCATGCGCACACAATATGAGTTTACCTTTTCCCCCTCTTGATATCATCAAAGGGTAAAGAAGTCTCTCCCGGACACAGAAAAAGCAATCATAATTATCAATAACATAGCATCTATTATTAAGCACAAAACTAAAGTTCAACGAAAAGACATGAGTAGGTTTGTTTAGTACGCCACCAAAGGATAGAAGGAGGCGAGCAAAAAAGATCAAGACGATCAAATTACGATGGGATTCTAGATCGTCAATAGCCTTATGCTTCTCACAAAGGTCCTCCTAAATATTCCTTCCTTCTTCTTTCATGAAGGCATAGATATCATCAAAAAGAACCACAAGACTCTCAAGTTTTCCCCCGAATGCTCCTTATCACACCCTTTGGTCTTCGTCATACCCATAGAAGTCAATTTACCATTTTGAACTCGAACTTGTGTTCACCGTCAACCCTTTATTTCTTGAAAAGCAAAGATAACCAAATACCATATGCAAGTTGTAACTAGAAGAGCGAGGTGAGATAACCAAATATACAATATCTCGGTGGAGGAAACCAAGCTCATAACTATAGGATTCACACCTTTTTTTTTTCATTTTATTTTTGGGGCGATTTTAGAGCTTTGGATCTCTTATAAAGTCGAATCATCCTCAATGATGGTCACCTTTTTCGAAAAAGCGACGATCTTCTTAGCATACCCTTTTGTCGAATAATACATTTGTTTGAGGAAGTTTTGAGAGGGTTGAGAGGTCATCTTGATTTGAAGTGAGGAGATGGTAGCATTTAGGCTCGTTTTTATCATGGTAAAAGAGGAACTTAAAGTTTTGTTTTGTTGAGAGAGTGAAAGTGAATGGTTGAATTTTGATTTTTGAGTGTTTTGATTTTTGTGAGGAAAAATAGAGACAAACTTTACAAACCATATCATGTCAAGTAGTTGAACTTAATTGAATGCAAAATATTGTCATGCTATGTAAAGATTAAAATGAGGTGCAATGACTAGATTAAGAGGAAACATGCTTACATACCAATCTCATCAATCATGTGGGAAATTAGCAAACACATATTAGAATTACAAACAATTAATTAAACCAATTTCCAACCGAAGCTTTTCGAATTGTTCTCTTGCAAGTGGTTTAGTATATATGTTGGCAATTTGATCTACAGTTTTGCAAAAGATAAGTTTAATAAGACCTTTTTCTACATAATCACGGAGGAAATGATGACGAATCTCAATGTGTTTAGTTCGCGAGTGTTGAATAATATTTTTTAAAATAAAGATCGCACTCGTATTATCACACATAATAGAAATTAAGTCAAAGATCATACCAAAGTCATGTAGTTGTTGTCGAATTCAAAGAAGTTGTGAGCAACATTGAGCGGCACTAATGTATTCACTTTCGGCCGTTGAGAGAGCAACCGTGTTTTTCCTTTCCGGTCGCACATCACATGTTAGGTTGGTGAGTGGATGAGAACTCTCATGTTTCCACTTCTTAGGCTTGAAGGTTGTTTGTTCCCCCTCAATTGAATCACCATCTACGAGTTGAATGATTTGATGTGAAGGTTCATTGATTTGAGTACTGACAGAGGTCACAGTAGGTGTTACTGTGACTGATGGAGTGCATTGATCAGTTCCCCCTGAACTGTTGCCTTCGTCAGTAGGCAACAGTGGGGCTGTCTGTTATTGTTCTGTTTCAGCTCTTTCCACCATTTCTTATTCAATATTTATTGATTCCTCTTGAATCAATCCACTTTCAAACTCATCATCTTCTTCATCATTTTGTTCCTTTCTTGTTGTCACCAAATGTTACCGTGCCACCATCATCAGCTTCAAGTGAGAGGAATTGTCTTCTATCTCTCGTCATGTGACGAGAGCATCCACTATCAAGGTACCAATTGCGGCCGCCTCTCACCAAGCCCTACAAGAGATTAGAGATTTAGTTTAGGAACGTAAATAAATTTGGGTCCCTTTTTGTGCCTTGCTTGGTTTAATAAATCTCTTCTAACCCATATTTGCTTGACCACTTTAGTGTTCCTATTTATGTCATTAAACCTTTTGTTACATCCATTGAAAACGTGACCCGTCTTGCCACAATAGTTGCACACAACATATTCGGGAAGGCCGGCGTACTTTCTCCTTCTAAAATCGGTTTTGGTTGGATCTTGGATTCGAACGCAACAATGAGTCTTACTGTTGCCTTTGAAACCAAGACCAAATTTCTTCTCATGATCGAAAGATTGAGAGGTGAGAAAGTTGAGCACGGTTTGACTACCTTCCCATTTTTGATAAAAGAGTTTTGCTTCCAAAAGATTTTTGTTGAGTTTCTCTATTTTGGCAGGATTGGTCTCATTGGTTTGTTGAAAGATTTCTAATTCCTTTTTCTTTTCAACATATTTAGATTTAAGATCCATGACGGAATTAGACTTCTCTTCAACATGAAGTTTTGAGACTAGACACACATTGTTCCGAGTGTATCCATCTTTCATGACGGTTTCTACATTCAGTTTTGAGAGTTTCACATTCATTCTTTGAGTGATCACGTTCTTTAGTGAGAGAAGAAATTTGATTCTTTAAGGTCAAGTTTTCATTGTTGTGATCAGTGGTAACAGTACAGGGGACTGTGGCTTTCAGACGATCAATTTCATCGATCAACTCACCCATTTCGACTTTAAACATTTCTTGATCCTTCAAAATGTTATCACGTTCCTCGGTTAATGTGGAAACTTGTGAGATTAAAGAAATGTTAACATTTTGAAGTTCAGAATCAGAGGAGGACTCGGTGACTTTAGTCGACCCAAGTTGTTTAGTCATATTTTTGTTTAACTTGTAGAGTCTTTTCATTTCTTTCTCAATCTCAGAGGTAACAGTCAGAGACTCTGTTGCTTTTAGTTCATTTTTCAGGAGGACATTTTCCTCCGCTATCTCCTCAATCTCATCTTGCATCACATTCAATTTTTCTGTTTGAGCACGACATTTGTCAAAGAGTTTGTCAAGAAGTTGACATACCTTACTTTTGGAATAGGTTCTAACCTTGGCTTTAAGGTTTTTTACCTCATTGTCGGACACCGAGTCGTAATCATCGGGATAGGCCATGAGACATATAAGAGTTTCGTTTTTAAGAGTTTGTGATTTGGTTTTATTTGTTAAGCACATCTTTGCCTTAAGATCATCCTCGATGTCATCATCGTCATCGGATTCGGACATTCCCCAAATGGCGGACATGACTTTGTGTTTCATTTCGCTTTTAGCTTTGTCTCTCTTTTCCTTAGATTTAATATCTCCCCACTTTGGACATTCTTTGATTTGGTGAGATTTATCACCAAACTTAAAGCATCCAACTCCATTGGGTCTTTTCTTAGGAAAATGTTTTTTCATGGTATTATTATTGAACTTCTTTTGACCATAGCTATTTACCATTTCTACTCTGTTACGAGAGAACACATCGAATTCATCTTCTCCATTTTCTTCCTCATCACTTGAGGTAGACTTAAGAGCGAGCCCTTTCCCTTTAGGATCATCACTAGGGTTCTTTAAAAGAATTTGCTCATAAGCAAGCCATTAGTGATCCCATTAGTTCATGAAGGGTTAGAATCGAAAGGTCTTTAGCTTCTTCGATGGCCGTGACCTTAGCTCTCCATTTGAGAGAGAGACTTTGAAGAATTTTTCGCACAAGGTCCTCGGACTCGAAGGTCCTACCAAGGCTTTTAAGTTCATTAATAATACTAGAAAAACGAGAAGATAGACTATTGATGGATTCGTCTTTGGTCATATTGAACAACTCATATTGTTGCATGAGTAGATCAATACGATGCTTTTTCACTTGGATGGTTCCTTCATAAGCAAGTTCAAGACAATCCCACATTTCCTTGGCGGAAGGACAACCGGCAATTCGACTCACATCTTGAGGACCAATGCAATTTTGAAGAATTGTCATTGCCATTGAGTTCTTTTCGGCCTTTTTATAGTCCTTCTCGTCATACTTTCCTTCGCTTTTAAGAGTTACTTCCCCTTCTTTGGAAGTCTCCGTTATAACGAGGGGACCATTCTTGACAATGATCCAACATTCAAAGTCTATGCTTTTAATGTAATGTTCCATTTTGAGTTTCCACCAACTAAAATTCTCACCGATAAATATCGGGATCTTGGAGTGTGTAGAGGAATCCATTTCCCTGGAATCTACTCAAGGTAATTAGCCTTATCAAGAGCACGAGACTCTGATACCAATTGAAGAGTATGGATTCCTAGTACCTAAGAGGGGGAGGGGGTGAATTAGGTACTTTTTAAAATTTTCAACTAAGTCTTTATGAATTAAAGAGAGTTGAGCGGAAGTGTAACAAAATGTTCTGATCGTGGTAACAGTTAGTTGGACCGTTACCAGTTCCTTTCAGAGAAATGCAAAGCTGTAGCTGACAGTATTGAAGACTGTTGCTATGCTTAATCAAAGTACGTAAACAAAAAGTGCAGCGGAAATAATAAAAGAAAAGATCAACACACGATTTTGAATTGGTTCGGCCTTCACTCTAAGGGCCTACGTCCAATCTTCATTATAATTCTTTGTTAATAAGAAATCTACTCCGACAACTTAAAAACCACTACAATAAAATGGCCAACAACCTACTCCGGTTGCGAAAGAGTTCAAGGACACACTTGTCCAAGAACTCGACTCTTGTACTGAAAAAGTTACAGGATCTTTGTTCCCCGGACTTGTTCTAAAAAAGAAGTGAAGAGGACAATTTATAAGATCTAACAATTCAAGTAACAAGAATACATTAAAGTGGCAACAGTTGTCTGGACTGTAACTATTGAAGACTTTAAAAACTTTTGCAAAGAAAAAGGTTTTGAAAAACACTTAGAACAGTTTGCAATTGAAAGATGATGCTTTGGAAAGTCTTAAAACATCTGAGCATCTAATGTCCTCTATTTATAGAGGTAAGGAGGATGCTTGAAGTGTTTTAAAATTATTATCTTTGGAAGAGTCAATCAACATAACTTGTAGATGTCAATAAATAAGTATGTGGGTTGAAAAGGATGTTTCATATAGGAAGTAAGGCTACCAAAGGCAATGATGGAAAGGTTGAGTGATAGTACTTAAAGTCTATAAAACTATCTTTGACCTTTGGTTAAAACATGGAGGATATCAACCAAGTTAGCTTTTTCAAAACAACCTTTCTTTGCCTAATTCTAAAAAGTAAAACATCCTTCAAATAATTTGATAAAACACTTGTCAACTCAGATTTGTTTATGAAACACATTTTTGACGAAAATAATATTTGAAAGGACAAAATGGTTTCAATTCAAGAGTTGCAGACAAAAGTAACAGTTGCACTTACTGTGATCAGTTCACATAAGTACTACTGTTATAATTCAGACATTGAGGCAACAGTCATGCTCACTGTTGCCGCAAACTATTGCCAAACGATGTATTTTATTACTTTTACAAATGTACTCACATTCTAAGACAACAACAACTATGAAGAGTTCTTGACTTGATATTTGACTTCATTCTTGATCAACATTGCAAATGGAGAGACATTGGAACCTAAGAAATAATCACTTGATAAACATGTTAAATTGGCATGTCATCATCAATATGAACCCAACGAATAGAATAGATGAACTTTTAAAATAAAGTTTTTAATGACAAACTAAATACAAAGAACTCCTATTGCTATTTCTATATCGATAACTCTTATTAACCTTTTCTAAAAAAAAATCTCTTATCAACAATCATTAGAAATTGTCTATATTTAAAGTTTAGTAATTTAGTGAAAGTTAAGATCGCTAATTTGATTGATGATCAGATGAAAAAGCAAGTGAAAGTGTATCTAGAGGAAGCAAAATGGCTTGCAGAAAAAAAAGTGCCAACAATGGAAGAGTACATGAGAGTAGTAATGGCATCCACAGCTTATCCAATGTTAGCAATGGTTTCATTGGTTGGAATGGGAGAGGCTGTGACTGAGGACGCCTTTCTTTGGTTACTTAGTGAACCTCCACTTCAACATTCTATATGTTGCATTTGTAGGTTTATGGATGACATTGTGTCAAGCCAGGTATTATTTACCTTTTTCAGTTTTTAATTGACATTATTGTTGATTTCAATCTATCAGCTTTATATAATTGTGTGTTTTTTCTTTCAGAAACAAACACTTGAAAAGCATGACCTCACGTACTCGAATAAAATAATGCAATTGCTAAATCCCGCACATTATTTTACCGTATCCAACACATTTTGCCTTTATTTTCCGTCAATACCCTTCAATACCCCATTCTAACCGGTCACCATTCATGACCACCACCAGTAACCACCCATCCACCAGCACCATAACCTACCCTCTGCCACAACGACCACCCTACGTCGCCGACCAACCAACGGCTCCGTCGAACCATCCCTTCCCTAATCTTAATGGGTTTTTGATTACTCAGCACCCTCTGTCGCCGTCGACCCTCCGTCGCCGACAACCCAATTCCTTTCCGCCACCCTTCGTCGTCGTCAGTTGCGCTAAAATTTTGATTACTTTTTGGGATTTTTTTATGGGTTTTTGATAAATCAACAGTTCAACATATAAGAAATAAATCTAACACAACACCCTCTTTTGTCGTTGCTGATGGATTTGGAGCGGTGGACATCGGCGTAGAGTACGTCGGACGTCGGAGCAGATTTGGGATGATAGGTTTTTTTCCCTAGTGGATGTTTTTGGGCTTCTTCCTCTCAATTTGGGGTAAAAAGTGAGAGGGGTAAAATCGGAATAAGGAGCACAAATGCGTTGGAAGCAGTAAAATTTTGTGTTGGATTTAACATATCCCGAAAATAATTGAAAGCTAGTTAGAAGTAAGTTTGAGGACATATGGCACAACTTTACAATAACTTTTTATACTTTAAGAATGATTTGTTTAGTAACCTACTTTTTGAAAAAAAATTGTAGGTGTTTAACACTGTTATTTTATTCTAAAAGAGCTTTTTTACTAAGGTTAGTGAAAAATAAACGTTTGACCTAACTTACCCGCTTCTCGTTTCTTGATCGATCTTCGAGCAACGAAAAGTTCCATTGGATTATTGCACCGAACTTTGTTAAACCCATTTGTAAACTTGACCCACTATTGTAGCTTTATCCTTATTTGCATCCCTCTATCCTTATTTGCTATCGAAACATAGATATTTTAAATCCCCACTCTACCTTTCTTTTTCTTTCTTTCAAAATCCCCCATCCAAACAAAACCTAAACATATACGCAAATTCTTATTTTAGACTGATCATTCCTGTCTGAAAAATAAGACGGAATTATGTTCCCACTTTTTTATAAAATGTAACCACAACTTATATCAACTTGTTTTCAAAGATGGTTACAAAATCCCGTCTTATTGGTTCAGACCAAAATGGTCCGTCTGAAACAAGACCAACTGAAACATATACAAATATATTAATATGAATGCAGATGGAGAGTCAAAGGAACCACATACCATCAGCAGTTGAATGCTACATGAAGGAGTACAAGGTGACAGAATCAGAAGCATGTAAAGTGCTCAACACTGAGATTGAAAATGCGTGGAAGGATATTAACCAAGCTTTCTTGGAACCCAATGCACCTTCAATGCATGTTTTAATGCGTCTTCTCAACTTAGCTCGAGTGATGGAGCTTCTTTACACGGGCGAAGATATGGAATTTTTTTCAAAAGTAGGCTTCTACATACAAATAATTAACGAAATAGGTTGAATTTGAAATTAATATCCCAAAATGGGTCCACGTAGGATCGGGTTTGCGGAAGTTAGAAGACTTGAGGTCAAGTCGCTGAGGCGGACAGCGACTTGCCTTTTTTGTGCAAGCTTTGGAGAATCAAGTAAGTCGCTCCCCGAGTGAGCGACTTACTTCGTATTACACTATCACGGTAGCAAAGCAAGTCGCTCCCCGGGTAAGCGACTTGATTCGCATTATACAAACACGGACAACTTTCCCCCTTTCATTTGTTCATCCCCAAATTAGAAAAAAAAAACCGACGAAACCCTAACCCCATTTCCTACTAATTTTCCCCCAAAATTAGTCCAAATCATTCAATAATTTTCATTACAAGTCAAGTGGGTAGTCTCTAGACACTAGTAAACAAGTATTTGGGTGTTTCTTGTTCAATTTTCTACCAAATACAAGGTATTAGCTAATACTTTAACTCTTTCTTAGTAATTGATTGGTGTAGCTAGTTGTTGTAGTTTATGCTTATTACGGTTTATACATCCTAGATTTGTCGAATTTAGGTTGTTATTAGTGTTTTAGCTTTACTTGTTATTGTTATAGTTATGGAGAGAAGCCATTTTCCCTTATTGTGTTATTGTGATGGTGAAATAGTTGAAGGAGATGGGTGTGTAAGCTATGTAGGTGGAAGAGAGTCTTTTGTTTTTGCTAGTAGTAACATGAGCTATAATGACCTTCTTAATGAGATATACACTTCAATTGGGGTTGATAATAATAAGTTCAAATTAGTCTTGAAAATGAAATACCCTAGCCTTGGATGTTTTAAAGTTGTTTCTCTTGACAATGATCGGTCTTTACAAGCAATGTGGGCTAGTATATGTCATTCAAAGGCGGGTTCCATGGACATTTATATTGAGTTGGTACCAATTCAACAACCTCAAGTTAGTAATGCAAATGTAGTATCAAATGTGTCATTTACTAGGTTGTTAAATGACACCAATCTATTTCTCAACAATTTTGGTGATGATCGTTATGTGTCGTTATTAACAAATAATATCGGAGGAGAGATTGGTGACGGTAATATTGAAGGGGATGAAGTTGATGATGATTTTGATCTAAGACTTGAGAATGCTAGTGATGACGATGATGAGGATGAGGATGGCACTGATCTTGTTACTCCTACCGCTCCAAATCCGGAATTCACTAATATTCCTAGAGTTTATAAAACACAAGGGAATAATTGGGCTAATTGGAAAAATGTTGTCCCCTATGATGTTCGGGGAGAGTTTTGTGTTGGTCAAACATTTCCTAATAAGAGATCTTTGACGGAAGTAGTTACGTCTTACAATCTTAGTGTGAATCAAAGTTTCAAAATTCATGAGTCAAAACCTGAAACGGTGACATACAAATGTGGGAGAAGACCGGTAGGATGTAATTGGACTTTAAGAGCCACCAAAAAAAAAAAACTTGATGATTCTTTTTCTATTGTGACTTATAAGGGTCCTCATGAGATTTCATGTGTGGGGGACACCATGCCTATAGACCACCGAAACTTGCGAAGAACTTTCATTAGTAATGCCATTAGAAATATTGTTGAGGCAGATTGGGGGTTGAGTGTAACTGCTATTATTGAAATAATAATTGATAAATATAACTACAAGATCACCTATATGAAGGCTTGGAAAGCTAAGCAAAAAGCTCTTGCCGATATATTTGGTGATTGGGATTTGTCATATAGGGAGCTTCCTCGTTACTTTGAAGCTTTGAAAGAAGCTAATCCTGGTACTGTTGTACAATTTGTAAATTATGAGATAGAGGATGACGATGACAACGATGACAACGAGGTCATATTTGGTAGAGTTTTTTGGGCTTTTGGAGCATCAATCAAGGGGTTCCCTCATTGTCGTCCCATAATAACAATAGATGGGACTCATTTGTATGGTAAGTATAAGGGTGTTTTAATGATTGCTATGGGTGTTGATGCGAATGATCAGTTATACCCTCTTGCTTTTGCCATTGTTGAATTAGAGAGTACGGATACTTGGTCATGGTTTTTGGCTTGTATTAGATGTTTGGTTACACAAAGAGAAGGTCTTTGTGTAATATCTGATAGACATACGGGTATCATAAATGCCATGAATCAACAAGGTTCTGGGTGGGAGGAACCATTTGCATTTCATAGATTTTGTATAAGACACCATGCTTCCAACATCAATACAAGATACAAAAATACAAAATTGAAAGAGTTGTTTAGTTGGACAGCTTTTCAACATCAACCCATCAAGTTTAATAGTGGCTTAGCAAAGTTGAATGAACTTAGTCAAGAAGCCAAAGCAGAGTTAGATAGATTACCTTTATCAAAGTGGTGCATTTGTCACGGTGGCCATTTAAGGTATGGAATCAAGACAACTAATTTGGCCGAGGTGTTTAATAATGTGTTAAAGGGAGCTCGTTTCTTACCAATCACTGCTCTTGTCAAAGTAACCTTCTTTAGAGTCAATTCTTACTTTGTTGAAAGACGAGAATTTGCAAAGTCGAGATTAATGGATGGATTGAAAATTTCCCCCGTAGTCACCAATGCTCTTGAAAAGAATTTTGCAAAAGCAGCACATCATAAAGTTGAGTGCTATAATTACGAGACCGGTATTTTTCAAGTTAAAACTGGGAGAGGTCAAAGAGCAGCTGGAAAGGGAGGACATAGACAAACGGTTCATTTGTCTAAGAGAACTTGTACTTGCAACAAGTTTCAAATATATCATTTTCCATGTTCTCATGTAGCTGCGGTTTGTAGAACTTACAATCTATCGGCGGAGCAATATATTGACCCATTTTTTACTTGTGGAGAGTATTTGGGTTCTTACAAGCCTAATTTTCATCCGGTACCTGATGAACGTCATTGGCCTAATTGGGAAGGTGAAATTGTTCATCCTAATTTGGAAATGAAAAGACTTAGAGGTCGTCCTAAAAAAAAAAGAATTCAGAATGAGATGGACGAAGTTTCAACGAACGTAAGATACTCCTGCTCCTTGTGTCGTAGAAAAGGACACAATAAGCGAGGATGTCCTCTAAAAAACCGTGAAGTTGGATCCGGGTAGATTTTTTTTTTACACTTATTGCTAATGTATATATTAACCATTTAAAATGTATAAATACTAATGTTAATCTCCGATTTACTAATGTTGTAGGTCTCATGGATCCGGGTCCACTTAATCCCGAAATCCTTACATTACAAGCAGGTTACCGAAGTGTAGCTGTATGGGAGGGAGTGGTAAGTATTTTTTTTATTTTTTTTCCAATCCTACATGATAATCTTATTAACTGTATATTTATATTTTAATCTATCATATGTTGTGTCATGCAGGATCAAGGTCCGTTAAAATGTAGGGTACACTTGAGGGCAAAAACCGAGTTCCATGTTCATCCTAGAGTTCGTGCTTTCATCCGGGAGACTCAGTTTCACGGAGTTCATAGGTTTACTTTTTTTGTATGCCGATCCGGATTTGATTACCGCTTTGGTTAAGAGGTGGAGGGAGGAGACCCACACATTTCATTTTCCCATTGGTGAAGTCACGGTGACTTTACAAGATGTGAATGTGTTGTTTGGTTTGCGGGTAGTTGGCAAGCCGGCTACGGGGAAAGGTGACTATTATTGGCCCGCTTTGTGTGAGCAGTTGTTGGGACTTAGGCCAGATAGACAAGAACTAAAAGGGTTGGGATTGAAGTTGAGTTGGTTAAGTGGCAACTTTTCGGGTCTACCACCGGATGCGGACGAGGAAACCCTTCAACGCTATGTTCGAGCCTATATACTCTTTCTGATCGGGAGCGTGATTTTTCCTGATAAGAGCGGGAATGAGGTTTGTATTCTTTTCTTGCCGTTATTGGAGGATTTGGATGAGATAGACGAGTATAGTTGGGGTTCCGCCGCACTTGCTTGTTTATATAAAAATTTGTGTGGAGCATGTAGAAGGGGGAAGAGTGAAATATCCGGGCCTATAGTCCTTCTTCAATTATGGGCTTGGGAACGATTGAGCGTAGGTCGTCCCCAAATTACTTCAATTATGAATGAACAAGTGGGAGAAGTCTACCCTTTGGGCTCTCAAATGGTTGTGGGAGTAGATCCTTTGGGTTGCAAATGGTTTTTGGTGGATCGTAAGTATAAGGACCATAGGCTTGGTCTTGTGGCTTATAGGGATATGTTTGATAAGCTGACTGAAACACAATTCAATTGGCAACCTTATACACAAGACATCCTTCAACATCTTCCCGAAATTTGTTATGAGGACCCGGAGGAGTGGGTTGTTATCGCTCCTTTAATATGCTTTGAGATTGTTGAGATGCACCTACCTAATAGGTGTGTTAGGCAATTTGGATGGCATCAAACAATACCACCCGACTGTGACACGGTTCTTACCCTCCACAAGACTGACAAAAGGGGAACTAACAGAGATTTTGCAACCGAGTTTGCAAGTTATATAGAGGAGTGGGAAAATAGGAAGGAAAACATGTTGGAGGGGGGAGTACCATACACGGGATACATGTCCCATCATGATCCATATATGGTATGGTATCGGGAGCGTACTCGACGCATCGTTAGTCCTCAAAATAATGCCCTAACCGAAGATTTATAACTGAGCATCACTACAATCCTAGTGCGGCGGACTTGGACACTCTTGTAAGTTTTATTCTTTTTTTATTCATACCTTTACTATCTAATTTATAAATTTTATTCACTAACAAATATAATTACATGCTAACAAATATGACTTCTTATTCAAATAGGCGGGTGGTCACTCTTATATCTACCATCAACTTAATGACTATATGTCCACTATGCCGCCTACAATTGATCCAAACTACCTCAATTTGCTACTTGAAATGCAAAATATTTCTCTTCATTGTTTGCAAAGTGCTCATTTTGGACATCTCATTCAACCGCAAAACAATCCCCATCCAAGTCCAACTCATCATGCAACAACACAAGCTACAAACATGACATTCCTCTCTCCCATACAAGAAACGGAAAATGAAGCCGAGTCATCTGGTAGACCAAGAAGATCAAAGAGAAGTCGTCAAGCTAGAAAGTAGTGTAGCTTTTAGTGAGAAGATTTATCGTTTAGGTTTGTGTAATATTTAAGTTTCTAAGACAATTTCTCGTTTGTAAGATAAATTAAGTTTGTAAGACAATTTAAGTTTTTATGACAATTTAAGCTTCCTGCCATTTGAAATGTTGTTGTGAAGAATGTGTTGTAGGAACAATTGTAGGAACAATTTAAGCTAGAAAGTTGTGAAGAATGTGAAGAATGTGTTGTAGGAACTAATATCACAAACAACCAAGTCGCTCCCCCCCAGAGCGACTTAGGCCAAAAACTAATATCACAAACAACCAAGTCGCTCTGGGGGGGAGCGACTTGGGCTAAAGACACAAATCACAATTTTTCTCCAAAATTGGCTTCATACTGGACTCTAGTCGCTCTGGGGGGGAGCGACTGGCTTATTTGCCATGTTTTCTCAATTTTGGACCAAGTCGCTGTGGGGGGGCGCGACTTAGTCTGAAATCACAATTTTAGCTTTGTGTTTGAACAAGTAGCAGCTTAGAGAAGGTCGCTGTGCGAGGGAGTGACTGGTTTCCGAAGCTAGCTTCGGGTATGACGTGGACCCATTTTGGGATAATAATTTGTAATTTAACCTATTTACGTAATTATTTGTGCTTAGAACCCCATTTTGGAAAAATACTACTCTATTGGCCGGGTATTTTGTTACCTTACATTTCCCTACCAAACTTTTTCAACTTTAGTATAATAATATGTGGGAATGACGCATATCTTTAATAAAGGAAACAAGAATGAAAATATAGCTAATGAAGAAATACATAAAAATGTCAAAATAAGAGAATGT
The DNA here is from genome assembly GCA_022085475.1 of Heliosperma pusillum. Classification (NCBI taxonomy): domain Eukaryota; kingdom Viridiplantae; phylum Streptophyta; class Magnoliopsida; order Caryophyllales; family Caryophyllaceae; genus Heliosperma; species Heliosperma pusillum. The sequence continues at coordinate 58,203 of JAIUZE010001448.1, read as the reverse complement.
GCTTAGTACTAGAAAGTAGAAAGTAAGTATATTGAACAAAGATCTTATCTATTTGTAACTTTACACGGCATATAACACATCAGCCTAGCACCCTCTACGACCAACATTAGATCTTGATTTGGGTATGCCATATTTACTTGGGCAATCGCAAATTCTCATTTGTGACGGGCATATATATCCGTTACAAACTTATGACGGGTGAAATATTTTCCATATGGGTAAAAAAGACAATCCGTTTGACCGTTTGTAGTTTCTAAGGCCTATCTTATCTAGCCAAGTGGAGTTACTTAACCTGTTTGAAGTTTGTAATGGATATATTCGACACAAGAGAGGCTTATCGCTGGAGCAATAGAGCATATGCCCATATCTCATGTCCTTATTGATAGGTAGAACAACTTGTTTGATAAGTAGGGTAGTCTAATAAAGGATAGAAAAATTGGGCATGAAAGTGTAAAATAATACGTACTATGTAAGTTTTTTAGATGATTCTAAAATAGTCCATAAATAATTAAAGATCTTCCTAGAAAATTCAAACTAACTACATCTCCTTTCTAAAATGTATGACAAATTGTAAAATACTCCATTTTTACATGCGATTAAATGCATGCGCATTTTAGATGATATTTTTCTTCTTGTTTATTTTAATTAAAGGACATATTTAAGAGTAATACAAGTAAACATATTATTGGCAGGGACAAATTAACACGATCCACATATAATTATATCATTTTTTTTCTCTAAAATGTGTCCTAAGGCCATATGTTAGTACTCCCTCTGTTCCAGTGAGATGTTTACACTTGCTTTATTTTGTGAGGGGGAAATAAAGCAAGTGTAAACTATTGACTGGGACGGAGGGAGTAATACTTAAATGAAAAGTTTTGTGATGGAAAATTGATAAGACAAAACACTTTTTTAAATTCTAATGTTATATATATTTATTATCGCTGTTTCCATTTAACTGTTATTAACATGCCTTATAGGCTATATCACATTCTAGAAAAAACCTTGATTATATAAGTACGAGTAATTGTTAAAATCCGAGAGTAATGCCACATGTAGTTATATATGTAGTCAATGTAGATGTCAAAATCAGAGAGTAATGTTACTCTAAATGTCGAAGAACCCTCTGAACTTTTGAGGTAAACTATAAATGCGAGTTGATTACCTCAAATGAGCCATAAATAAATAATTCAATTAACAATACTCCCTATGTATGTTAATATTGCTAAATTCACATCTAACTCGATCAATTACATGACACACAAAAAAATGAGTAGATTTTTAAATTTAAAGATGTTGATGTTGATGATAATGATTAGAGAAGATAATTAACATTAACTACATAATCCATCTTTTTATTTTAGTTTAATTCGGTAAGTGCTTTCGCTTTTAATTAAGCACAGTAATTTTGTCGTATGGCCGAGCTTAATTATTTATATTTTCAAACCATTTCTTATACTATGGCTAAGTAATACGAGTGATGAGTCTGATGACTATATACATTTGTTACGTACTCGTATACTTTATTACATTTTAGGTTACGTACTTGGCCTAATTTATTGATTAGTGTCAAGAGACATACCACATGCTCATAGGCTGAATTTTGCTTTGGGGTTAAAAGAATTGCGATATCGTAATCTATTAGCAAGTGCTAAAGCATACATCAACATAATATGTCCGCCGAAAAGGGTTTGCAAATTTAATAAATAGATGAAATCCTCAACTATCTAGCTAATTAATTAGGACATCAATTTTTGTTTAAACGTGCTTCCAAACATCGTTTGTTAAGGTCTTTGTTCTATGTGTGTGTTGGGACTTTGTACGTCCCAAATCGGTAGATTTGAGGTGAAGGACTGGTTTATAAGTTAGTGGATTATTTTGCCTATTACTAATTTTAATTTTAGAATTGAACCTTAATTAGATGTGGGCATGTCTCTTGCACCTAATTATAATATCTCGTTGTGGAGGACTCATAAAGTAGTATCAGTACCGATAGTTTATGTTGGGACCAGAAGGTGCGATGCGTTGGTGCCTTGGTGGTGGTACGAGATGATGAGAAGTAGCCATTGTGGTTCCGTGTTGTAGCCTCGTTGTTGGATTCTCACTTAGTAGTTAACCAAAGATGTGGGGTAGCATCGTGCGAAGTTAGCATGTTTGGCTCGATGAGGGGTGTTATTGTATCGAGTGCGAAGTAGCCACTAGTGAGGGGGAGTTTTAGGGAAAAAAACACCTGGGAAATGGGGAAATTGTCAAGATCAATTCCCATATGAGTGTGTTGGGACATTGACCATATTCGTATATTTAGAGTGAGCATATTAGTTTATAAGTGAATGAGTTAATCTTCATATCACTAATTGATTTTAGGATGCTCATTCACTTGCTTGTAGGCCGATCATTTACTCCTACTTCTAAATAGTCCGCTATGAAGGACTTAACATCGTTTTAAGGTAATCAATGAAGTTGGATTTCATGTCAAAGATTAGGGTCAAAGTGAAGAGTTTGACACAAAAGGTGAAAAATAAATCGCTCATTATTTAATGCTTTCTTCATCCCAAGTATATATTTTTTTTTATAAAGGGTGTTTTAATAAAAGGTAAGCAAATGGCTAAGCAAACATATAATTTTTTAATGGAAAATATTACCTTTATTATCAAAGTTGTATTTCTACTTTGTTACAAATTTAAACCTACAACGGGGTTAGATTTACGTATTCGCTATTAGCCTATTATGTACTCCCTCCGTCCCGGTCATTTGTTTACCATTTCCATATTAGGGTGTCTCATTTATTTGTTTACCTTTCTATATTGAGAATATTTTCTATGAGTAATTTGATATGTCAATGGTACTATTGTCCATTTGTCATCCACCAAGGACCAGCACAAATGGTCCCCTACCATTTCCTTAATAATTGTGCCAAAAGCAAAGGTAAACAAATGACCGGGACGGAGGGAGTACAATTTTTTTCGGAGTTATTTTCAATGACTTAAAAAGAGGGAGTAAGACGTTACAAGACTCATAACATTACCGCTCAATACAAATTACGATTATAAAAGGACGAGCATGTTAGACGGCATATATCGTGTCTGAGATGACCGATTATTAAACATGCCATGCAAGCGATGTTACAGTCATGTTATGTGGACGTTCATCTAATCATCTGTTTTAAAATTTATTTAAGCATTGTTAGAATGTTAGATAAATGTATTTTCACTAAACAAAGACTTGTCACAAAAATTCACCATAACTATATATGCTAAAGAAGTAAAGGGCTTTATATAGCTAGGCATCCTCTATGTAGTGTCACTGATATATCATATGCTCCATTTTACACTTGTCAAATTACTACTTCATACTAAGATTAAGGAAAAGCAAATTAAGCGCACTCGATATTATTTCGCAAAGTTCATTGTTTCGAACACGCATAATGTAAAGTAGGTAATTTTAATAAATAATAATCTCTCTTGTGCAATTAGTTATTTATATTTCTTTTTATATTATAAGAAGTATTTTGACCAGGTGTAAAAAAATTCATTAAGTCAATGGTTGTATGAGTTTAGGGTTTATTTATTGTACTTTGTTACCCCGGTATATTATTATTACCCGAACCATCTACCGGTATTGTATAGTTATTAAATACTATCAAACTTGAAAATGTGAATATTATGACCGCCTAGGGTTATTTTACACCAAATATTTTTATTAAAAAAAATACTTAAAAAGTCTAATTAGCCTATCAATATATTCACTTCGTTCTGATTATTTGTTTATTTTTACTTAAAATCTTTCTCACAAATGAAATTATTTATTATTGACGGGGGGAATAATTCAGAAAGGTGTAATCAACTAAAATTTTACACTTTTTTAAATATCCAAATGACAATATCAATTAGTTTCTTAAAGATGATTCTCTATTAATCAACCAAACAACTAACCAAAACCTAACCCTTGTCACAATTTTCCTATGGTTGGGGGATTTTAAGACATGAATACTGCATTGAGCCATTGATAGTTTGGTACGTCCATGACCTAATGTTTATATGGCAACTATTTATTCACATATTTCTAATTGCACATATATTATTATTAGTATAAATTAACAAACCTTAGGAAATCATAGTTAGATTTGATGGCACTCTAATCCTCTATAGACGTATCCGTTGGCCATTTTTGTCCTTCCCTTTTCTATTCTTTGCAATTCAATAATAACGACTAAAATAAATCTATTTATTATGTCAATGAATTTTTAATTGATAAAGTTATTTAAGGTATTACTCATAATTAGGGTGAATCTCGTGCTAAAGCACGGTATTTTTTGATATTATAATATATAGACGACTTCAATTAATTTTTTTACATAAGCTAATTGTAGTTTTAATTTAATGTAATAATCTACGAAGTATAATAGTAGTATGAGGTAGAAAAACAAAATTTACTAAGAGAGTTTTTATTCTCTTAATAGTAACTACTCCCTCCGTCCCGGTCATTTGTTTACCTTTACTTTTGGCACAATTATTAAGGAAATGGTAGGGGACCATTTGTGGTGGTCCTTGGTGGATGACAAATGGACAATAGTCCCATTGGCATATCAAATTACTCATAGAAAACATTCTCAATATATAAAGGTAAACAAATGAATGAGACACCCTAAAATGAAAATGGTAAACAAATGACCGGGATGGAGGGAGTAATTTTTATTCTACAAAATATAATAGTAGTATGAGGTAGAATAACAAAGTTTTTATTCTCATTTGTGACGGGCAATTTTCGTCACAAGTTTGTGACGGAGTAAATGTGACTATTTTTATTGAAAATGTAACCATTATAAGGAACGCAGTAAATGGGAATGTGGGACCCGATGAAAATCACGTGGTATGAAGTGTAGCACCACGTGGTATGTTCGGTTGACATGGCAGGCAAACAGTTTGGCACTTTGGCGGTTTGGCCTATAAGGGACAAAAACGACGTCGGAAGGTATGTTTTGGGCTCCGCGCCTTTGCTTGATTGCTTAACTAACTAAACTTCCACGCCATTTAGCGGTGTTATTGGATTGGACCGTAAGACCGTTACATGGTTGTTGTTCTAGATTTGCCAGGGCTTCATTTTAGCCGACATAACATAGATATGAGTAGTAAGTCTTGGGTGAGACGGTTTTACATTGTGAGATGATACTCTTTTACCCACAATAACAAATGAATGATTTGTTCTAAAATAGGGTCGTCTCACGGTGTGAGACCGTCTTATTCTAGAATTTGTGAAATATGAGTAATTCACTTCTGCGAAGATCTTTTTCGTGTTTTCTTTTATTGGTAAAAGTGACTACTTTTTATATTAATAATTGTCATTTCCGGGTAATTGGTGAACACTTTACAAAAATAGTCATTCTCTTGCTTAGGAAAAGTAATTACTCCGTATCTATATATAATATAAAAAGGCTAGACTAAGCATAACCTTTCACCATTCATCTTTTTTATATGCTTAGAGCATGCCACATCATCATCATTATTTTTAAAAAAATAAAGTTTAAAAATTTGTAGCATTAAACACATATTAAAGGAAACAACCATTGAAATTTTGCTTTTTATTTGTTAAGAAAAAGTAAAACTACAATTAAACTTAAAATTAAATACTAAATTTTAAATTTTAAGGTTTTATTGAAAGAAAATTATTTTAAAAAACAAAAAATTGGAAAATTTATATTATATAAAATATAAAAAGGCTAGACTAAGCTACCTTTCACGATTCACCTTTTCTATATTTTTAGTGTATGTCACGTCATCATTATTTAAAAAATAAAATTTAAAAAATTGTAGCTTTATACAAAAATTAAAGCACAATAATTTAAATGTTCATCTAATATACTAATAAAGCTGTAAATTTTCATCTCCCAAAACATTACTCCATTTCATAATTGCAAATTCACCCTCTATAAATCATTTATAAAAAAAGAATTTAAAATAGTATACAAAAAGGCAAAGTATTAATCAATATAATAGTTAAGTTTTAAATCATCATCTCCCAAACATTACTCCATTTAATAATCATAATTTCTCCCTCTTTAATAATAAACTTTTCATATCCTACTGATATAAAACCAATTCAACAAATGTGACCTATAAATAAGATCAATTGATAAGACATCTATCACATTCCTACAAAAATCACGGAAAATTTGTTTCTTTACCTATATATAGTCATTTGATTGATTTTGAAATTTTTTTCCTATCTTTCATTTATAATGGGGGTTATAATCAAATGAGCGAAGGAAATTGAAGAGATAAGAGAGGAAGTAGAAGAATAGAGAAGAATCTAACAAACATTTGTATCATATTCTTACTTCTTGGCATAATTTAATGTTGAAGTATATAACTATGGTTAATAGTACTTAATATTTTTATAATATAATCATTTAAAGTTGTAAACTAAGAAAAATATCATTTAGACGGACAAAAACTGTATTATTCGGCTACAAAATCAAAGTTAAATGAAAATAACAGAAAGAGGATGCAATAGTAAAAAAAACCACTAAAGAAAATTGTGAATATCAAGCCACTACAAAAAGTAGTAAATTTCCTTTTAACATCTATTAATAAAGAACTAGAAAAGTCCCGTGATGTTTCACGGGAAATTAAACTAGTTATTTATCAAAAAGTTCTCACTCTGTACTGATTACACGTACGAACGTTGCACGAAAGAATTTGCTTACACATTGGAAGCATTTTGTTCATTGGCGATTAAGAAACATTAAACCACCTCTAGCTTTTTATTACGAAATATAAGTCACTAAATGCGATTATATATAATTTGTATGATTATAAAATAATTTGATTACTATTGATCATGCACTTATTTATAGGATCAGTGTATTGGTTTATAAATTCCCTAACAAGACTTATGTAATTTTCTTTTTATTGTGAAATATAAGTCACTAAATGCAATTTTCTACGCAATTTTGATGTTAAATTATCCAAAAGTATCCGCTCTATGTAAATGATCAAAATCACAAGTCGCTACTGAATTTGTACTAATCACTAATTTACTTTTATAAATAAAATATCTCTCTTAAAAATTAAAAAGATAAATATATAATTAGAAACTCAACATAAAAATAATACTCGTATTATATTGTCACAAATTCTTATTTCAGACGGACTAATTCCGTCTGCAAAATAAGACGGGATTATGTTGCCACTTTTTGATAAAATGTAACCACAGCTTATATCAACTTGTTTTCAATAGTGGTTACATCTAACTGTAAAGTGGTTACAAAATCACGTCTTATTGCTTCAGACTAAAATGGTCCGTCTGAACCAAAACCAACTGTTATATTGTTATTGTCCTATTGAGTATTGACATAACATAGTCCCATCATTTTCGTGGAACAACAAGAATCATAATATGTAAAGAAAGACCTTTGGAAATGATTTTACAATATGACTTTAGTTGGATAGCGTATCATTACTCTTTATTTTCAAGATCTTCAATTCTTGACAATGGAAGATCAAATATATACTCCGTATGTCTCTTTTGGTCTTTGGGTTTGGAGGGGTCGAACTTAGCTTCCTACTTTATAAGGTTTTTGACATTTCGAATTTTAGTGACACATACATAGACGCCTTGTAAGCATATTTTGGCAGTCAAACATGTACACAATAATAATAATTCTCGATATCTCAGGATGCAGTAGCTTTGGTGACCGCTTATATTTTTACTAGACTTAGTTTTCCTGTACCTAACGGTGTGGTGTTTTAGATTATCTCTCGGCTTCCCACCAATTCAATTTCATGTAAATTTTTATTTTTTTCCATTAATAAAGGCGCTAATTATAATTAAAAATAAAAATAATAATAATAATAATAATAATAATAGGCTTAGCTTTGCTGTTGCTAAAGGAGTGGGAGCCCAAATTGTATCTCGGCTGCACACTAATTTCTTGTAAACTTGTTGTTAAGGCTGCTCACTAATTTCTTGTAAATTTGTTATTGATCTGAATAAAAGTTAATAATAATAATAATAATAATAATAATAATAATAATAATAATAATAATAATAATATAGAACTCAATGCAATGTTTTGTTCGATCATATCATGTTACGTAAACATCTATTAAATCTCATGGCTGGACATAATATAATGCTTAAGCAGACATGCATGCAGCCAAATAATGGAATCACATGAAATAAGGTTATAATCACTAATTGAACTTGCAAATTATGCAAGGTTACTAAATAAAATACTAAGGGACTTGTTCAGAAGGAGACACACAACAACTTAAAAAGTTTGAAAAAAGAAATTTAAAATAATTATTTTGATAAATAAATATCCTAATAATATTGAAAATATTCAAATTTAAATGGTTGGTATATCTTGTATTCTCTCAAATTCCAATCTATAAATAATTTCAAACTAATATTTTTTTTAATATATCTTGTACACATTACGCGAGCGCAAATAACATAGAGAAAGTCTTATGTACGTTCTATATGTACAACCAATACAAATGTAATTCAAATTCGCTAACTTTCATGTCAGGTTCCTTCTATATTCGGTGAGTCAAGGATTCTCACTCAAGTAAAAACGTGAGGGAGTAGGACCAACGTAACTGCTCCTCTAAGACGGTCGCATGATATAACATGTTAATAATGATCACTTTTTGACAAATAGTGATAATCTTTTATAAATACTTATCACTTTTTATTACTCAAAATCACTATATCAAAAAGTAGTCACATTTTACAAAAAAAGATACGGGATGAGACCGTCTCACGGGAGGATGATTGAGTGACCAAAACTAAGGATCTTCATTGTAAAGATAACAAAGAGGATGAGAAATGTATGTGTCGATGGCAGTGACGAACGGAAATGAATGAGGTGCGCTCGTCAATCGCATGGAAGCCAAATGTCAGGATCTGAGAAGCAACACGTACGATAATAATAATAATAATACTAATATTGTATTGTACTCCTATTTCATAAAAGTGGTGACATAAAAGAAATAATTAAATGTAATGAACCAAAATATAGAGTGAAATTGGTGGAGAAATGAGTCGATGAGAGTGACGAACAAGATCAATGATATTTATGCGTTCGTCAACTGCGTAGAAGCCAGATGGATGGATCCGGGAAAGCGACCTCATTAACGGTGGCGTCGCCAGAATTTAGATTAAGTGAAATGAATAATCGAGAAAAGTGAAAATTTGAAGTATAAACCTGAATTTTTCATTATTTAATGGGGACGAGCGTCTTTACTAGCTCCCCCTTAGATATATTTGGTATTTTGATTAGTGACAACACAATTTGTCATTCTTACAAATAATCAAATATGCATGATCGATAGGGAACAATTACACAGTCACAGACTCACGCTCCATCAAACGTTATTATTAATCTCTCCAAAAATTATGATAAATACAAATGTTTTTCTACTAGAATTGTAATTGAGCTTTTAACATTACATAAGTGTGTATTATGCATTTATTCTGTTATGGATCTTGGAGTCTTGGACAGTGACGCAGCAAATTAAAGGCTCAACATGAAGTATCAATGCTTCCGCTCAACATATTCCATACCCATTTATCAACGTTGATACCGTAAGTCTCATTGAAGGTGCAACTTTGAGTTTTCAATTATATCCATTATGGAATGGCCATATCCGTTGGGGATCGGAGTATATTAGTATGTGTTCCATTTGGTTCGACCATAAAAATATGTTTGCTCCACGATTAAAGGCCCAACATGAAGTATCATATTACCTCCCTTCAACTCCACTCTACCATATTCAATTTTGTACACTATTCATGTGTAAACTTTTAATTGCAATTTTTTCTTGATTAATAAGTGAAAATATATTAATGTGTGATCTTGTTTGATTCGTCTTTACGAGTACATTAAAAATATCTAACTTTTATAATTTTTGCAAATACGTAGCTAACGATATTTATCGCGTAAAACACGCGTTGACAAACGTGAAAAAGTAAAGTGGTAGAGTGGAGTTGAAGGGAGGTAATATGATTTGGTTCAAGACCGGAATAAAGACCAACTTAGAGTAAATAAGTGGACCGCAAACTGAACCCAATAAAATATGATCTGATCCAGTCTAATTAGGTTGGAACCACTAAGTAAAAACCCCTAGCATTGTAAGTCTGATATGTGACGCCAAACAATGATCTTACAAGATAATTTGTGCTTTGTGCTTAAGTAATAGTGCATATACTAGTAATAAAAGCAAAAACATTTAGGCAAATTTTATTGGCTCCTGATTTTAAGAAAGTGAAACTGCAAACTTTGTTTTTTTAGATGTTGCCCCCACATTTTTTGTGGGAAATCCCTCTATTTCATAACTTTCATACTCCCTTAATTATAATTTTAGTCATTTTTAGTCATTACAAAGTTAATTTTTTTATCAAACAGGCTCTCCTAAATTTTAGGTGAGTTAATTTCTTTCTAAACCTTTACAAGCATACATACACCAATCAATAAAGCATATATGCATATGAAATAATTAAAAATATTTTATCCATTCAAATGAGTAGATCTAAAATTTTGTTAATAATAAAATTTAAAATATACATAGAAAAAAATTCAACACTTCATAAAGATAGATATTAAAATAATAAAATATAAAAAAATTGGCCCAAAGTTTTTAAAAATTGAAAAAGGGGTAATCAAAATGAAAATAAAGACTATACTCCTCAAACTTGTACTATATTGTGTAAAAAAACTTAAACAAGAATACCATAAAAAAATTAGTTTATTAAAAAAACTTGAAAAATGGATAGTAAAAAAAAATGTCAATATTATGGATTAGAAACATACTCTAGCAAATTAATTTGTCACGAGTTTAAAAAAAGAGTATGCTATAATTATACATCGTATATGTCATTCAATTATCAGTTGAGAACAGTACATCTCATTATATTCGTATAAGTTAACATATTTTGCATATTGAGATTTTAAAAATAACCCGGACATTTTTTTTGCACGGGATTAAAACTAGTACAAACTATAAATCATAAATCACTATAGGGTGAATTGGAATGATAGCTCCTGTATTTCAATCAAAACTTATCTTTGTTTTAAAACCCCTCGCAAAAATAATCAAATAGATAAATACCTATTAAAACTGAGGATAACGTCTTGTATTTTTTTAACCCACATAAAATACCACCGTCTTATACGGAGTATATATTATTATAAAATATTAGTATAAATAACCAATATGGGTACTAATTAGTACCAAGATGGGCTAAATGACCCACAAAACCGAATACATATCATTTCACTTTTTCATACAAAACAACAATGTCCTAATGTCACTCCACTCTTTGACATAACTTTATTCGATTATACTTCCTCAAATTCAACTCCACTCTACCAAAAAAAAATTTCACATTTGTCGAGACGTGTTTTACACGGTAAATATCATTAGCTACGTGTTTGCAAAAATTATAAAAGTTAGATATTAATAATGTACTCGTAAAGACGAATCAAACAATATCACACATGAATATATTTTTTACTTATATATTGAGAGAAAATTGGAATTATATGATCGCTTGTGAATAGTGTACAAAAAAGGAAGTGGTAGAGTGGAGTTGAATGGAGGAAGTATTAGTAAATTAATTAATAATTAATAATACCAAATATTCTTATAATATCTTTATTACTTAATTAATAAAAAATTAAACAAATTGCATACTACAAAATGGGCGGTGACTTCCCACATGAGGCGGTTAGTAATAATCAGAATTACACTCACCAAACTCCACAGTCCACACCCACCTGCCACCTCCTTTATATATACTCCTTCATTCCTTTCCCTTAAGATTCCTACTCCACTTCCCCTTTCTTTGCTTACCATTTCCCTTCTTATTCTTCCTATTTTTATCACATTTCTTATCAACTTTATACCTCTAAATTCACATTATTCCATTTTTATCTTATATCTTATATTCTAACATACCCAATTTCCAACAATTCAATCAATTCATACATTCATTCTTCATTATTCTTGTCTAATTAAATGAATTCATCCATTTTCTCTACAACAACAACATTCTTGTTATTGTTAGTTGCACTATTGCTTAGAGGTACTTTGTTTTATCTTTATATATATAATCCCGTTGTCTGGTGAATTGTTATCTATTTCATTTTAGTTACTATTCCAAGTAAACATTTATCTATTTACATGTTATTTCTCTTTTTCTTAAACCGTCTGACAAAAGAAATAGATAACTATTGACCAGTAGTGTGTCATAGACTCACAAGTTCAAGTTAGCTAATGTAAAGCTTTATGACAAAAGCAATAGATAACTAACATAATCGTTTGTGTTATGTTACAGGTTTGTACGTGACGAGCACTACATTCACATTTATTAACAAATGTGACCACACCGTATGGCCAGGACTACTAGCAGGAGCTAGTAGTCCCAAGCTGGATAGCACGGGGTTCGAGCTCCCGCAAGGTGGGACTCGAACGCTCCCAGCACCAGTAGGCTGGTCCGGCCGCTTCTGGGGCCGGACCAACTGCAACTTCGACAGCACTGGAGTCGGCTCTTGTTTAACAGGAGACTGCGGCTCTGGACAAGTTGAATGCAATGGTGCTGGGGCCGCGCCTCCAGCAACCCTCGCCGAATTCACCCTAAACGGGTCCGGCGGACAGGATTTCTACGATGTAAGCCTCGTCGACGGCTACAATATTCAAATGATAGTCGAGTCGAGTGGTGGCACAGGCGGGTGTCAAACCACCGGTTGTATAGCAGACCTAAACAGACGGTGTCCCACCGAACTCCAATCCGAGTCTGGAGGCGCGTGCAGGAGCGCGTGTGAAGCGTTTGGAAACCCGGAGTATTGTTGTAGTGGAGATTATGGTTCACCCGCGACGTGTAAGCCAAGCGCGTACTCACAGTTATTTAAAAACGCGTGTCCGAGAGCGTATAGTTATGCATATGATGATGCGAGTAGCACGTTCACATGTTCCGGAGCTGATTATACCATCACTTTCTGTCCTTCTACACCAAGGTACATACTGCCTTATTTTCAGTTCCTTTCATTATTACTCCATAATTATGGGTTTTATATTCTTGGGCCATCAATTTCATATACAGTTGCCTTATCGACTGTTCCTGATAGCGATATTGTTAAATTTTATAATCGGGTCTGGAACGTGCCCATAAGTCTATAAGAATTGGAGGAGTCCATTATCACTTGAGGGTAGCCTGTAATTCACGCATACTAATTTAGCCACTTTACGGAACATTTGTTGTATTGGTGGTAAATTTGAAAATTTCCTCAACTTTTAATGCAAGTAATAGTATCTATAATCATGGGTTATTGATTAAATGATGTTTCTCAATTAATATTAGAAAGAAATACTCCGTATTTTTAATATGACCATTATAAGATAGACGAGTTCCGAATTTACGGAGTATGATACTTTATGGTAAATACTCGTTAACAATGAAAGAATACGGTGATTGAAATGATTATGGACGATAAAAAGATGTGCTATTAATATATCGAGAAATTGTAAATAACATCGTCTTTCAAGACTTATCTTCGGTATAGTAATTTGTATTGTTTTATTATTATGAAACCGTCTCATAGTTTGTAAGATGGCGTGGGGCTTGGGCTAATTACATTTTCTATTAATATTGCAGCCAAAAATCGTCCATGGATCCTTCAGCAGGCGTTGGAGCAAATCCCGGGTCCAATTCTGTTCATGGAGCTGTAACCGGGTCAAGTTCTGGTTCGGGTTCAGCATCTTTGATGGCTGATGGGTCATGGTTAGCCAATTTGGCCTCAGGGAGCTCGTCAAATCTAAGACATCCTACAATTGCCTTACATTTCGGATTACTATTCTTTCTCGTCACAATTTTCAACTAGTACTTCATCTCCCAAATCAACCAATTGTTGATTATACAAGCGAGAGCTCGTTGCAGTCGTTCGAAAATTCATTTCAAGATACTACGTAATTGATCACGTTCATGGTTGACGCTAATTATGGAATACTATACGAATTTGTTAGCATTGGACGGTTCCAACTCTGGCAAGACTCGTCCGAGTTGGACGTGGCATGGGAATATTATCGAATATACAAGGGCAATATCGGAACAAACATATTATGGTAGACAGAGCTGAAATGTCTAAGTTAGGGATACTTTAGAGAAGTGATTGATTGACATTATTGAACAACACTCAAAGATTCAAACTTTATTTTTCTTTAGATTTGATGTAAAAAGATTAAGGTTGTGATGTAAAAAGGTGTTTTCTTTTGTTGGTTTTAAGATTTGTTAGATCCAATTTCACTGCATTTTGTTTTGTCCAAGTTTGGATCCTTGAGGATGAAGGAAAGTTAGAATGTAATAGGAAGATAGGTCCATTTTTTCACATGTAATATTGCTCAAAATGTATATTATTATTTATTGATGTAAGCTGAGAATTAATGGCAGTATTCTTGGCAAGATTCGGATTTTGGAGAATTTAATTGTGCGTATGGAATGGATCATGTCATAATTTAGATCTCAATTCGAGGCGTACGCGAGTCAAAGTTAGTTGAACAAAGTCTCGAAAATGGTTTGGGAAAATCGGGTTCGAACTTAAACATATCTTCATTTTGCGTGCTCTACCCAATTTTGACCCAATTACGAGCGTAGCCAAGCTCAACAACACTCAAAATCTTGGAGTCAACTTCTTGAGTAATCAACAATTGGTTGACTCGATTTCAGGTGCTTCTCCTTTTCCCTTAAATGGGTCATTTGTGAGGGGAAGTGGTACCCGTCGCAAGCTTGTGACGGATACTGCCCGTCACAAACAAGAATTTGTGTATACTAAAACTTGTCTAGGTTTAGAAACAAGACATGATATGAAAAATTAATGAAAAAATGTATGTGACAGAGTAAATTCAATATGTGAAAAAGTAATTTCGTTAAATTTTTAGATTCCTTTTTAGTCTAATTTTAATTGTTCTTATTGTGTGTATATATAATGATATCGAAGCTTCAATTTTTCAATCCTGGTAAGTTTCGAATTAAGTCTGAGTTATGCTATCGACCTTTACTATTCTACCTTCTCTCCACCTTTACTCTAACATAGCATTAATTACAAAAAATTATTTTGCCACCTTCCATTGATAAAAGGTACTCCATTGACAAAATTTATATTTATTCCATTAATTTGTTTATTTATGAGAGAAGTTAGAAAAAAAAAGATTCATAGCATTAATTATAACATAAATTCTAAGTTGATTTTATGATCTAGCCTATTTGGAGTTGAGACTCTCTTCTCACACTCTCATTTATGTGTCTCATCTCATGTCCCATTGCCTGTATCTTACAACACATCATCCTTTATACTAATGATGTGTTGCAAGGAAAGATAATGAGACACAAAATAGAACATAAAATGAGACTGAGAATCCGCTCTCGCCTATTTGAGCACGAGTTGAGATCAAATTGTTTACTTACTCGGAATTCACAACACATGTCCATGCTTTGATTTTGAATGAAGACGAGAATGCGAGCATGGAAGGCTTCAAGTACATCGGACAAAGTACGAACCTGTACAAAAGGAATTCATGTATATAACCATTTTCTCTTGGAATAGAAAAAGATAAGTGTATTTAGTTGGGGAGAAGTAAAAGGAATGACTACAGAAAATTAACAGTAACAAGATACTGCAACACACAAAATGCAAAGATATTTTCACTTTCTACTCTTTTTCAAAGGATCTTATCATGGCAGCAGTGATTAGGAGTATGATGCTTAAGCCATAAGCTATGAAATATCTTCCAATGATAAGATTTCTTTTTCAAACGACGGATTTAATTCGACGAAAAAGTCTTTTAATCCCTTGATTACACAACTGGAAATAGGATGAAGATGCCATTATCTGCAGATATGAGATAAGCTAACATCAGTAATGTGTCCCAGCAACCTTTTATCTTTGATTTTGTACCAAAAGGGACTGTTTTTCTCCCACTAACAACGGTGCAAACATAGGATTACCAAAGAAATATCAGTTTGAAGAACAATTTGACTTGATTTCAGATTACTGTACTACACTACACTAGCACTACTCGCTTTTTAACCTGTCTTTCGACTTTCCTTGTCGTTGAACGTCTTTCTGAAAGAAGTCCGCCATAACTATCATAAAAAAGTCCAGCATATCTCTATTTTGTCCAAAAAGAATGGCGCTAAAATATATATCATCGGTTAAGTTAGCTACAATAAAGCCACAGCCTCAAAGTATATCTACTATGTCAAGGTTCCAAACTTCAAAATGAGCAAATACATGTATTGAAGGATATGCAACATTTGTAAAGAACAAGAATAACAAAATTATTAATTATGTACAAATCCCGTCATTGTTTTTCTTTAGGTGTAAAGGGAGCCACAAGGACTGTTTTGATGCTGACAAGATTTGAACCCAAGTCATGAGCACCCCCACTCACGACTTTACCAACTAAGCTAGTTGGCATTCTGGACAACCCCCGTCTTGTTAGAATAAGAAGAAAATGAATTTCTTGTTACAATCTTAGATTTGGTGAGTATGTTACGGAAGTGATCTTGTCACATATAAAACCAATCCAAATCCTTAAGTATTCTACATAATTAGAGGGTCAATGAATTGTTTTAACATGTGAGACGGTCTCATGCAAAGTCTTGTGATGCTATAAAACTCGGAAAATGAAAGTAAAAGGTATACAAAGAAGAGAAGAAAGTTTGCAATCATTCTCTGTAAGATAAGAAAATTTAAGAAGAAAAGTGAGAAACTGAACAAATGACTCCAAATTGCTTGCAAAGCTTCCCAAACAAAGATTCTCAACCAGCCAAACTAAAACGGTGCTTTACCAGCTAGCTATACTTGGGACACCACCGAGAATTAAAATAGCAGCCAAAAAAGGCAATCAATCTTTAATTTTCCATTGAAGATAAAAGTTACAGTACATTCATTTCACTTTCTTTTCCTTCCAACTTGAGAAAAATCACTTTTAAACCGATAAGCAACCAACAGCGTAAATTAAATTGCAACATGGGCAATAAGATCATGAAGGCTGAACGTTTCGACGGTTATTGTTCATGTGGTGTCAACTGTGAATGGTACTTGAATTCTTTTTTTGACATTCCGCTAGCATTAAAGATCAGTGGAGTATCACTTTACTTTGCTAAAGAAGGTATATGAAAAGGCATTTTAAATGCAAAATTTGATGTTAGAGATGAGGAATATTCCAGCCAGTCAAAAGACACTACAATATATAAATGGAAAAGCAGATGAACAACGACTAATGATTGATTTCCTAATATATCGGCATAATTTGGGACTTTGATTAAAGACAGCCTTGACTCACTACTGACCAGTCGTGTATCGCTTATAATGGGAGATGCTTAGGCGCTTAGCAGACATTGCTATAAGACACAAGAGACAATAAGACTCAGTCGTGCATCGCTTATAATGGGAGATGCTTAGGCGCTTAGCAGACATTGCTATAAGAGACAAGAGACAGTAAGACTGCCTCCGAGATTATTTCTAGAGCTATGGGCCCCATGCTATTTATGTCTTAATTTTGGTCATGGTCAATAAACCGGACGTTCTTTGTGGTACCGCCTTAAAATGTGGTAAAATGCGGCAGCAGTAACCTTTAAAATCTTTAAACAGGTCTAGTGACGTGAGCTTATCGGCTTTGGATAACAAAATAGTAAATTTGGAACTTTACCGTAAATTTTTGACCAATAGTTTGCAGCAGTGATCCAGTAGGCGGAGCGGAATTTATCACCCTTCAAGAGTTCCTCATGCCGTTCCAGAAATCTATCATCGCTTTTTGATACGGAAAATAGAACCCATTTCCCTGTATCTCCTCTAAAAAACACATCTTAAAAATCAGGGTTATTGGGACTGAATAAACATCTTCGGAAGACTGTATGTTTTAAGCTGTAACAATGACTTCAAAGTTTAAACTCGGCCTTTATAAAATTCCATGATAGAAGTACTGCAGTCACAGCCAAACAAAAGGACGTAATGCCAGGATAAGTGTAAATATTGTGATTATATTGTTACAGGTCTTTTTCTTTTATGCCCAGGTCTTTTTACCACGGGCTCTCATACCATGTTAAATTTCATAATCGGGTCTGGGTCCAAACCGTACTGAACAGAGAGGGTCCACTTTATAAACCCAAGGGGGTTCCACTCTAAAACCAATTGGCTATAGAGAGAGTATCCCATTGCCTTATAAAGTGGTAAACTCTCTCCTCTTTTATCAATGTGGGATTACACTCACATGTGTGAAATCGGGTTTCTTCACAGTATTTGACCCGTTATAAAGTTTAAGACGGATACCTGCGTCTTAAGCAAGAATTTATGAAACAAAAAATCAAATGTGAACATATTAAAAGGAAAAGCAGTACTACTTTATTAGTGGACAGGGGAGCAATAACTTCCATTTTATAAACCATACAAGATTACAACAAAAATTCATCACAAACAAGTTGTCTCATTTGCAATTGTTTAACTCTAGTAAAATAATAACAGTAGCTAAAGTCTATGCTTTTCAAAAGGAAATGACAATGCTAAAGAGAAAACAAACTCGTTATGTGAGCACATTATTTTAATCACTTTAATCACAAATTCTTGCGTAAAGCAGCCTTACATAAGAATTTTGTAAAAACAGATCTTTCAGTAACTACTCCGCAATTCTTTATTTACGTTTTGTACTAAAGTGTATTTTATGACAGAGTAGCTCAACTTTCGTAAGGTATTTCGAGTTGAAAAATACATTTCCATCTAACTCAAACAACAGCATATCTTGCTTGTGACCGTCACAAGTTACGACATCTCACAACCACTTTCCTTTAACAGTATTTAAATCAATTATGAGTGCCATGATAACTTGTGACCGTCACGAGTAAGAATTCGTGCTCAAAATAATTGGATCCTTGCAAATTACATTTTATTTTACACTACATTGCTTTGCAGGAATAAATTCGACTACCAACGTAATTAATCCATTAATTTTATATCATTAATTATCTTAAATGCCCTTCAAAATTGTAATCAG
The DNA here is from genome assembly GCA_022085475.1 of Heliosperma pusillum. Lineage (NCBI taxonomy): Eukaryota > Viridiplantae > Streptophyta > Magnoliopsida > Caryophyllales > Caryophyllaceae > Heliosperma > Heliosperma pusillum. The sequence continues at coordinate 39,154 of JAIUZE010001448.1, read as the reverse complement.
ACAGAAATGAAACATCAAATTATGATTCAATTATAATTAGGGCATTGAAATTGTAATTCAATTTAAAATTGAAATAAAAGGGGATTTGTGCGATTGAGAGTACCTGGTGTATCGATTAAAGCGTGAGGAAGAGATGAATTAAAGGTTGAAGGTCACAATTACAGGTTGATGTTCTCCAATTAAGTTAATTATTGTACAATTTTTAGGGTTTTGGTTTTTGCAATTTCAATTTGGGTTAGTTGTGCACCGGGAAATATTGTTACTAACTGATAACCGTGGTTTGGGTTTGGCGCGCTTGAGCCAACGCGGTGTATTCACTTGGGTAGTTGGGTTTAGCGGGCCGGTCATATCGAGTTCGGGCTGTGTCGGATCAGTGATGGGTTCGGATCATTACCGTTAATGATGAATCATCTTTGGGTTTGGTCTGCTGCGGGGGACAAGTCGGGCCGGTCAGAATCATGTTCGGAGTATTTAGATTTTGATAAATAATTTTATGTTTAAACAATGTATACGTATATTAATTTAGTTTTAAGTGAAAACAATTTAGATAAATGTCTATTTGGTCATTTTTACTCTATTATTAAGCGAGTTCATTATCGGGTCTTCCGCCAGGTTGAGTCACTATCGGGTCACGGGCCGGGTTCAGTTTAGAAAAAATAGAATGCTATGAGTTATCGGGTTAGCCTTGGGTCGAGTCAGGTCTGTATCAGTTCACCCCATTTTCGAGTTTCAGGCGGGGAGGGTTTCTCGTGTCAGGTCAACTTTTACTAGCTCTATCCTCATGTTCTGAAGTTTGGATTTTGTAGTAGGAAAGGAAAACATGTTTAGACACTATTTTTAGTTAAGTTAATCTCTTGATAGCAAAACATTTGTATTATAAGTAACTAACAAGCGAAGAAAGTGAGGCAAGAATTAGTCAAAAATTAAAGGAGTTCAACATCTAAACTTGTGTAAATAAGAAAATTTAACATATTTGAAAATTGAGATTAGAATTTCTAAAAGTTCAAAAATGGTGGAAGGACGTTCTTTAGCTACAACTCCTACATGGGCAGTTGCCACCGTTATTGCTGCCATGATTGGCACTGTATTCCTCTTCAACAATTGTATAGAGATGTTTGGCAAGGTAATTAACTAGTTAAGAATTGAGATCATTGGTAATTATCATTTTTAATCACAACCGTAATCTATATTTACCGTTTCATCTTGATAATGCAATCTTATTATTTTTTTGGTCTAACGAAGCGCACCCAAAATCGCATTAACCACTAGACCTACATCTTCGGTAAAATGCAATTTTATTATGCTTATCTATGGACAACCTTTTTTGTGGGTTTATAGGCGACAAAATATGAGGGATTGAGATGATGTTATTGTGGTGATTATGATTGTAACCAATAATATTTCATCGTGTTTTTCTTAATTAATGTTTGACGCGCAGTGGTTAGATAAAAGGAAAAGAAAACCTCTGGTTGCTGCTCTCGACAAGATTAAGGAAGGTATAAAATGTTTAGCGTAACATGATTGAATACATACCATGGCTACAATCTCTTGGTTTTCAATACATGTGAATATATGATAAGATTGTATACATCTGATCCACATCACCCGACAAAATGATATTGTAATTGTAATTATGCTACTTGCTTATGTTTGGTTATGATTGTAGAACTTATGGTATTTGGGTTAATGTCACTTCTATTGGGTCACTGGAGCATTTTTGTGGCCAAAATTTGCATAAAAACATCGAAGTTTGGTAGTCGGGTTAACCCATGTATACCCGAAACAAAGATTGTGCAACACATCATTGTTTCAAATTACTCCAGGGAAGGACTTACCACATTCCAGAATTCCGAGGATCATGACCTAAATCCTTATTGTGACGAGGTTATTTTTTCTATAAGATACAAAGAAAGTTTTTATAAGGATATTTGGATCAATTGGCGTGTAAAATTAAAGAGTCTTACACAAGTATTTGTATTTGTCGACTTTCAGGGTTACGAGTCATTTGCATCATATGAAAGCATTGAGCAACTTCATCGACTACTTTTTGTACTAGGGGTTACTCATATCACTTATAGCTCTATAGCCATTGCATTGGCTGTAATTAAGGTTAAATCACACATTTATTTTATTTTCTTTGTACTAGGAAATATGTTTATGAAGCAATGATTTTGTAGTGATGATGTTATATTCTTTGTTCTAAGATCTATAGTTGGAGAGTATGGGAAAATGAAGCCAAGTCCATGGCCTTACAAGCATCATCAGGTTCGAAACACCCTTATTTTCACTTTTATACAACAATTATGGCACCAGTCAGTTGAGTCGGTTTGAGTAAAATATACAATGTACCGTGGGTTATTTATTCAGTCAAATTCGAGTCATTTCAGATAGCTTAGTTGTTATCGAGTACTAATGTACGTGTAACTTTGGATAGGGTCATTAGTTGGTTAATGATATGAATCGAGTGGTAATCAAGTTTGATTTCGATCATTTCAGGCCATGGCTTAAATAAGTTTACAATTAGTAAATTTGAGTCACTTGGGCCCGATACATTATGAGTTAAATGATTTAACGTCACATTTGTAATTTGTACTTGTGTAAAACGAGTTTAATGAGTTTTTACTAGACAATATCTCATTTGTTTGAAGTTCTCGTGTTGTTAGATTGCATTATTGTCTGTAATCAATGTATAACGTGCTTAATAGTTACCCATCAACAATAGGTGGGTAGTATTACAACTCAAAAAGACTTCGCTAATTGAAAGCGTGACTTTCTTAGACACTAAACTTTTGTCCTAGACAACAGGCAACAGCCCTTCACATCCGAAGCTGAGGCGTTTGTCTACCTTTGTACTTAACCATGCATCACATCCATGGACTCAACACAGGATTCTTGTTTGGCTAGTAAGATCACTGGTTAACCCTTTGTTTTCACCTTCATTGTTGTTATTTCGACTTTGCGTAATATATATATTATGAATATATAAAGTCTTGTTTTTAGCTTTCAAAATTGTTTTGTAGCTTTGTTTCAGCCGTCAGTTTTGGAGTTCAATCAGCAAATCCGACTACAATGCTTTGCGGTTTGGTTTTATTACGGTTAGTACCTTACTTTTGTGCAATATTGTGAAGCTTGTTAAGATCTTTAAAGGTGTGTGATCTTTGAGACTTAACTTTGTCCGTCTACGTACAGGCTCATCAACTTCCGTTGTCTTATGATTTCCTCAATTACATGGCTAGAAGCATGCATGATGAATTCCGAGATATTGTTGGCATCAGGTTTCACAACTCGAATATCATCCAATGTTCTTTTTTTTCGTATAAAGTTAGCCTCAAGAACAATTTGATAGTATCCCGTTTCAAATCAAGGTTCTAAGCAAATTGCAACATCACACCAAATTAGTTTACCAATTACACTTATCGACAGTAATTTTGAACCTCGGCAGGATTAAACATTTAAACATACTATAATGATACTCCGTATAACTTAATTAGTACCCTTTTGTTTTTATGCAGCGTACCCCTATGGATATATGCAATATTTTGCGTCTACCTTGATTTCCATGGTAATGAATCAACTTATAACGAATTCGCATTTCCAATCAAAAACAACTTTAACTCTGAATCCCGACAGCATTAACCACAATATCCTTAACCAGGAAGTCGCGCCTATTTTTTCCTTTCCTTTCTTCCGGCTGTGGTAAGATCGAAACCTATATATCCTTGACTCTTTTTCGTTTTGTCCATGATGTTGGCGTTCCCCCCCTCCCTCATATTCATACTCCAACTAACATGTTTTTATGTTTGTCTATGAATGTGTGAAGATAATCATCTTGATTGGTACAAAACTACATCGCATAGTAGTAAAGCTTGCATTAGAGACAGTGGATTCAAGTCCATATATGAAAACTCATGTATTCAAACTAAGAGACGAGCTCTTTTGGCTTCGAAAACCTAAGCTTTTACTTAGGTTAATACAATTCACATCTTTCCAAGTAAGATTAACGCTAACTAAATGCTCCTATCTGAGTCAACAGATTGTTTACATTTAATTAAAATATATCTTAGGAAGTACTAAATAATAAAAGTGTAAACCTCATGTTGAGTCGGAAGGAGTAACATTACTAGCTCAAAACACATTTTAATTGACAAGGGTTTACTCTAATTTTATCATATACATTTTGCAAATTCAGAATGCATTCGAGATGACGATGTTCATCTGGTCACTGGTAAAATTCATGATTACCGCGTTTTTACCAAGATATACAACTAAGGAACTGTTAATCTAATTAGTTATCTGACATCTTTAATTGTGTCCAGTGGGAAATTAGTGGAACATCTTGCTTCATGAAGAACCCTACATTCATGGTGATCAGATTAACATTTGGGTACTTGATTACTAAAAAATTATCAATGGCAATTGACAATAATGGAACATGTTAAATTTCATATTGATTTTTATAAATTGTCTTACTCTTTGATGCAGGGTACTTTCTCAAGTATGGTGCAGTTACATCACATTTCCTCTTTATGTTATAATCACGCAGGTACATTGCTTAATGTCTCATAATATGTTTTTTTTTTGGTCCAAAGAGCTATAAGGCTAATAATGTAATATGCTGCTGATTGAGTTTGAACTCAGTTTCAGGTCCTGAGTAGCACCTCTCATGACTGTACTCGCTAAGTTAGCTGACATATGCAGTAATAGAATGTATTGTGACAAGTTAACATAAACTTTGAATCAATACTTATTATGACTCGCCCTTATTTTCTTTCAAACGTAACAACGAAATTAGATGTTTTTTAGTTTTGAATTTTAAGACGATATATAATGATATATCTCACTAAATTGTCTACGCTTCTTGCATTATGAAGTATCGATCAAGGAACGTTATTATCTAGTCACTTCTCATCATGATTTAATGTAGATGGGATCGAGATTTAAGCGAACAGTGCTCGCAGATGGCATTAGAAGATCATTACATGGGTGGAAGAAGAGAGTGAAATCTAAGCAAAAGGGGAGCTTTTCCTCGCGTCTTAGTTCTTCGTCATCAATGCCTTTAATTCAAAATTATGTAGACAACAACGATAATAGTATTAGTGGTAGAAGATCGTTTAGAAACGAAAGGAGGAGGAGACTATCACTAGAAGATGGACATGGATTCTTGTCCTCATCCCATAGATTAAGCTATGAAGATGAAGAATATGATGATGAAGAAAGTTATGACAGTTATAACAGTAGTGATGACTATGATGAGGAGAATGTCAGTGTCACTGATGATGTGCGCTATTTTCATATTCCTTGACGCTCAATTGGACACATACCAAAAATGTGTTATATACTGGTTAAAATGAACGTCTTGTGAATATACGTCTCGTTTCGAATTCCCTACCTTCCATATCCCTAATTGGATATATAACAAAAATGAGTTTATATACTTGTTAAGACGAAAGTCTTGTGGATATTGGTCTCGATCAAGTTCTTAATTCTACCAAGAGAAATTATACATAGAGAAGTGAACGTTGTCTTTTTGATAGATTATGAGTTTCTTCGAAAAAATTGCAAAATGTTAAGAAACTTTTTCAAGCTGTATGGCACTTTGAACTACTCATTTTACTGTTTTAGTGATCAACATTGTGTATTCAAACAAATTGTTCCCATCTTTATATACGAGAGATTATAAATAATGGATTAATTTGTGAAAATTTGTTAAAATTGTTTTATTAAAATTATTTTATTAGTAAAAGTGATTGGATGATTTGAGCAAATTTGAGTAAGCGAAAATATATGAGCATTATATTTAATATTCATTTATAAAATCATCAAACTATAATGTTTGATTTTAGGTAAAACCATTAAAAAAACAATTTAATTTAGGATTTTAACTAATGACAAACTTATCACTCTGCTAGGCTTTTCAATTTTAAAGTACAAAGTCGCATACTTCTATCTAAGGATGCATCCAATCAGGTCGGCAACAGTCTCGACACCAACTTATGTGAGAAGGCGCACCGAGTTGGGCTCCCTCATGTCTGGTCTAAGTCCGACCCAAATAGACAAAATCCAGTTCTTCTTTACCTTCGACGTGGCCTCGGCGGGAGTACGGTGGCCCATGCCCGCCCTTTAGGTGGATCGAGCTTGACCTACGGGACCGTTAGTCCAAAGATGCGTTGGACGGACATGCACCTTTATAGCTCTATCGAACCCGGACCACCCTTATTCGAAGAGAAAATTATTAAAATTTGTAAAATATAGTGAATGGCTTCCTAAATAACTTAAAATCTCAAAAGTAAAAAGGCAAGAAAGAAAATAAAATAATTGACATAAAACTAAAAAAATTGAATTTTTTACGCTAAAATTATATTCCTAGTTTTCTCTTATACAAATTCACGAGCAAAGTGAAATAAAAAACACCTTAGTTTTTCCATCTTCATCTTCCATCTATACTCAACCATGGTGCTCGAGGTATTTTCTCAATTCATACTCATCTAATTTATAAATTAGGGTTTCGCTAATTTTGCTAATTTTTCTAACAAAATCCCCAATTTATTTTTTGAAATTGGATTATAGGCGACGATGATTTGCATTGATAATTCGGAGTGGATGCGCAATGGCGATTATTCTCCCAATAGATTTCAATCTCTATCTGATGCTGTTAATCTCATATGTGGTGCTAAAACTCAGGTAATTTGTTTAATGTTTGGATTAATTGAATTGTTAATTGTGGTTAATTTGATTAAATTAGGTTAATTAGGGTTAAGATTTGTGCAGTCTAATCCGGAGAATACTGTGGGACTTTTGACGATGGCGGGTAAAGGTGTTCGTGTTTTGGTTACTCCTACTAGTGATCTTGGCAAAATCTTGGCTTGTATGCACGGTTAGTGATTTCGGTTAATTTTGCGTAATTGTTGTGTGTTTGTTGGATTGTTTGTTTAATTGTTGTGAAGTGTAATGTGCCGAGTTTAGGTTAGTGATTTCGGTTAATTTTAAGTAATTGTTGTGTGCTTGTTGGATTGTTTGTTTAATTGTTGTGAGGTGTGATGTGCCGAGTTTTGTATTAGTTATGGAGTACTTATTAAGAGTCAGGTGGATTGTTATGGGGTAATGGAGTTCAAAACGAAGAAGAAAAGACGGTAAATGATGAGGTTGGGGGTGAATGGAAGATGGGAAGTGATAATGGGGTTGAGGGGGAATTGCTACGGCCATATAACTATATGAGGGTAATGTACCCTTGGGGAATATTCATGACTTCATCACCTTCCTCTTATCACCCTTCGTACTTATCTTTGTAATTTTCATCGAAGCAAACCCTTAGGATTTGTTTGCTTGGGATGGGGCAACTATTACCGGAGTAATAGAACTTAATATGATGGAAAAGAGAAGATTGTTGATTAGTGGTTGTAGTGGAGGGTTGAAACTTGAAAGAAGGAGGTGATGAGAGACTCTTGCTTATATGTGGGGGTAATGCCATTACCATTCTTTCTCATTCCCACTTTCGATGAACCATCACTTTTTTCCATTTTCTTCTTGTTTTAAGCTATATTATCCTAGTATAAATTACCCCAATGGCCCAGTCCCAAGCAAGCCCGTAGGTCTAGATCACATGAGATTATCGTGAGGAGGAGCTTGGCAATCTCGAGTATTAGGTGGGGATTTTTAGTGGAAGTAGGCACTGAGGTAAAGTTTGGTCTACTTTTTTCAGCTTATTATCACTTGTAAGTTGCAGACTTGCAGCTGCCTGTTTACTTCTGTTGAGGAAGGCTACATCTTCATTTTTTAACTGAAGTGTACTAGTGGTTATGAGTAGTGTGTGATTTGAGATGGTTAAAATGGCCGATTGGTTGCAATATATTCAAGATGAAATAAGTCATTATGACCCTATAATACCGTGGTAGGGTTGAAGTATGATGTTGATTGTGTAAGGCGGGGGTGGGAATATGGATAGGTGCTGATTAGACAGGTTCACATTGAATACCACGGACTGTGAAATTAAATACGGATGATGAGTGAGTGGATGAGACAAGAAACGTGAGACGAGGTTGAAACGTAACTGTTGATGAATATATATCCCTTTTGCCATTGGCTATTCACAGTCTAGGCAGTTATGTTCCAACACTTCTTCAGTTCTTCGGCATACGTAAGAATGAGAAAATAGATTACCTTAAACTAGCTAGTATCTTTGCATGTGAAAATCATGATCATGGTGATTTAAAGAAGAAAATTTCCCTATATTTCTTGTATGAACTGTGGTTCCTAGGAATGATTTCTGTTTGTAATGTTGCAAGGGAGACTGCACAGACAGTCATGACTCCCGAAGTGCATTGTATCATTTAAGCGGACTCTTCTCTTGAGCCATTCATCATATCTCAAGCCTCAACGAATTCATTTTTTTTTAAATAATCCTTGATATCATGGAAACAGCCTCCCTATGTTGTAGACACGGCAATAAAGTTGTGTGCATTTGACATCCCCCAACTGCCATTATGGGAGATTTGGAGCCCATAAGGCACCCGGGTAAAATAGTTACCATTGATCCCTAGTATCACTTTTTCTTATTTCTTATGTTTCACAATTCCCTTTCGTAGACTTATTTATGGTAGGAATATAGTGTACTGAAAATGCTCTACTGTGGATTCAGGTCTTGAAATAGGTGGTGAAATGGAATTGGCAGCTGGAATTCAAGTGGCTCAATTAGCTCTTAAACATCGTCAAAACAAAAAGCAACAACAGAGAATTATAGTCTTTGCTGGAAGGTGAATGATAATTGTTATGTCTTTCCTTTAATTTCTCCTTCTAGATAATTTATTTTATTCGAGCAGTTTAGTGTTTTACATTTTCTTAATTATGTTATCTGTTGGCAGTCCTGTTAATTATGAAAAAAAGACGTTGCAGATGATAGGACGGAAGTTAAAAAAGAACAGTGTTGCACTGGATGTTGTTGACTTTGGTGAAGATGAGGAGGGAAAGTCAGAGAAACTCGAGGCCTTAGTATCTGCGGTGAATAACAGTGAAACTAGCCACTACGTCCATGTTCCTCCAGGTTCTAATGCTCTGTCCGATGTGCTTATAAGGTAGTAACGTGGTTAAACTATTTGTTTGGGCTTTGTTAATTATTACCAAGTCATGTCGCTCTGTAGGTAAGAAGTATTTACTTTAATCTATGAATTTCTTTTATGTCTCAGTACTCCCATATTTACTGGAGATGGAGAGGGAGGAAGTGGTTTTGCTGCAGCTGCAGCCGCTGCCTCAGCAGGTGGCATGACTGGATTTGACTTCGGTGTTGATCCAAACCTTGATCCCGAGTTGGCTCTTGCTCTTAGAGTTTCAATGGAGGAAGAGAGAGCAAGGCAAGAGGCAGCTGCAAAAAAGGCTTCTGAAGAATCTGCTGGACAGGAAAAAGGAGGGGAACATTCCAGCTCCCAAGATGCTACTATGGGAGAAAGTAGCAGTGCGAACGCTGAAGCGGATAAAAAAATTGATTTGATGGTACATATTTTTCCATTTAAATCTCTTATTACTATTTAGGCTGGCTTCATTGTTGTCATTAAAATGGGTTGGCTTCTTTTGAGATCTACCTTATTTGGCTTCAACCCTGTTTGGCAATTACGTGTTGATAATTTAGACATTAGCTAATTTTCAGTAACTGACATGACTAGTTGATTATTCTTAACTTATTTAACTGGTTTTTCGTTCAAGAGATGATTCGAGTCATGTTGGGTCTGCTTGCTGGTTTTGGAATGGGGAGTTTTTTTTTGTTTTTCAATTTTCTTTGCAGAGGTATATCTTATACTTCTGACTACATGTTTTAGAAATAATTGGAAACCTGAATCTGATCATTAAACCATAATAACAATGTACTATCTGTGATAGAGAGGACAAAAAAGTGAGCATGATAATCCAAACTGAGACCCTAAATTGTTTTTAGCTGGAATTAGTCTTATGTCAAACTAATAATGTCAATGCTTTGCTGAGCTGCTGTTTATATCCATTTATTGTTTCTGTGATGGCCCTTGCTCAATGACTCGATGAGGTCAGGAAATAGACTTGGTTGTTAGCTGGTCCAGACCTCAAGCATGTATTCTTGGTCTCTTACTACTTGCATGACCTTTTGTTCTAAACAGTTTACACGTAACAATGACAGGATGATGAGAATGCCCTCCTGCAGCAGGCACTGGCAATGTCAATGGATGACCCTGTATCAACTATTACTGTGCGAGATACAGATATGTCAGATGCTACAGTAGACGATCAAGATATGCAGCTCGGTTAGTATACCCAACTTAATCAAATAACCAACCTGAGGTGTTTAAATCTCCTACCCACCTTGGCCAGTCAATGGTTAGATAATATGAGCTTAAATATGTTTTATATTCTAAAGCTTCATTGCTTGTTGTTAGTCCCCTCCCTGACTATTTTCATCCAATTTCATCACGGTGACACAACAAGCAGTCATGTTTAAATTCGGTAATTCTGGACCATGCCACCCAACTCATGAGAATAATTTGGGTTGCAGGACTTGCAACATCAACTCAGTCACCATAAGACTACCTTTGTGGCTTATAGGCTGTTTGTTTAGGCCCATAACGATGTCTCAACAGAGATGATGATTCCATTCACGACTTGATATTTGAACTACTGTTAGTTGTTACCACACATTTAACTATGACACCATGCCTACAGGGGGCTGTCCTAGATAGTGAGTTATATAATTATATTTGGACATTCTGAGACAACCTCTATGATCATGAGTGAATGAGTTGGGTGGTCAACATCAACACATACCCCGTGGGATTTACTATGGTGCCACGCGGGTGTGTGGTTTATCCATCCAGTAATGTTTCTATACTCACCAGTTACTACATGGTGGTTATCAAAGATGGCGCAAAGTAGCACCTATAAAATGCTTCTCAAATTTTCATTTCAATTATAAGTGTCCTATAAGCTATAAGCCTATAAGCTGTCCAGTAGAGTATTATAGTTTATAATTTCAACCTTTCATGTCTGATCCTGTCGATTGTGTAGAAGTTGTCATCTCTAGTTCGTAGACAGTTTAGGACCACTACTGCTCCTTACCCGAGATCCATTTTTGCTGATACGCTGGTAATTAAACCTTGATGGTTACATGATTTAGGCTGTGTTTGGATACCACAAAAGGAGGTAAAAAGAGGGAAGATGGATGGAGGGAAAGAGGAGGTGATAGGGAATGGAGGTGGTGTGCTTGAATACGATTTCCCTCCAAATCTATCCTATTTTTAAGAGATTATGATCTATTGATCTGCCATGGAGGAGGGAAAGTGGATCCTTCCATTTCTCCCCCCTGCATTTCTCTCCAACCTTGTTTGCTAACCAAACAAGCGATTTAATATCCCTGCCTCTTCCCCCTCGCCCTTTCCCTCCGAACCGCCCAATCCAAACAAACCCTTCTTGATTCTAAACATCGTATTTTTGGGTGAGCAAACTTATGTTCAAAATATATGACCCATGAGAAGCTAATTGTAAAATTTGGAGAAATTTAAAACATTGGCTCAAAGTCGTAACAGTTGTGAACAATAATCTGTAAAGTTGGCCCTTTGCAAATCGCAACCATCCAGCCTACGACAATATGTTTAAGACGAGGTCACCAACACAGCTAATACTCACCCTAAATGAACCCGGGATCGTATTGATGTTCAGTTTTACTTGGTTGAACTCACCTTTGATGTATTATGGCACGGGTGGTGTTGCATCAAGGCACTCGTATGATCCATCTATGAGATACCACTGTTCATTCACTTTTTCTAAGCAAAACTAACTGAATATTTAGTTTGAAGGCGTGTTCTAGTTCCTTATGTTGTGACTTCTTGTATCGTATTGGGGAAGGATGTTTGAGGAGCGAAGACTGTTTAGAGTTCTTAACTTTGTCTTTACTGGCTAAACGAGATAAGAAGATTAAACACATGTTAATTATCATTCCGTATATACTATCAAGAAGGAATGGTCTTTAATTGCTCGCTTTCTTTTTTGAGATAGCATCATACTTTCAACCATTTTTTTCCTGATATTGTTTGTTATGGGTAGTTGCAAATGAGGTAGCTCATGCTGCTGTGTGTATTCAATTTTTCACGATTTTGTCAATGCATTCAGCTCTTCAACTCTCCGTGGACGGTGAGGACCAGGTTGCCAATGCGAGGAAATTGCTGGCTGATGAATCTTTTGTGGCGTCACTTCTTGCTTCGGTATGTTGTTATTTTCACCTCATAATTTATAAAAGCATGGCTAACTCTTTAAGCAAGAACCAGTAGATAGATGAGGGGCTGATTCAGTGTTATGAAGTTTAAATAGGGATTAGTAATTTGTAGAGTATAAGTTTTTTTTTTTTTTTTTTTTTTTTAAAAAAAAAAAAATCTCACATTTTGTTACTTGTTCCATTGTTTTTTTTTCTACAAATGAACAAACATATTCTATGTGACAGCTTCCAGGAGTTGACCCAAATGATTCTTCTGTCAAAGATTTAATGGCTTCCATGCAAAATCAATCTGAGGTGAGCCATCATCGTGTAGTATTGTTTTTTCTTCACTCTCAACCTTTGTCATCTTTTTAACTTGTTCTATGCTTGTCAACTTGCATACCTACATCAAGTCACTTATCTGTAATTTAAGGGTTACGTTTTTTAAGTGGGCTTACTATTTTCATTCTGTTGGGTCTTTTTTGCGAACATAATTTCCTGTGTTTCATTCTGTATAGTTTACTGGCTTCTCAGTCACTCGAAGAGTGAATGTCATTAGTTTCTACTAATCACGAGTGAACTTGCCGATTTGGACTACATATAGGGCTATAGGCATCCTTCTATGGTTTATACTTTATAGTTTTATCTTGACAATTAAAATGGCCTTATTTTGAAGGTCTGCTGGGCAATTTATCATTTTTAGTGAGCTTCTTCTTGGTGAATATATGCATTTAGGTGGTACCGTAATTGGTGAGTGAAATTTTGCAGAATCTAGTGGCCCAGTTTGACATTATGATTACATACTTACATAGTTACATATAGTGACATGTGTCCATTACCTTCTTTAGTCACCTAGGAGCTGTATGATGCTGGATTGTTACTTAGACTTGTTTAAAGGTATCTGAAACGGTATGTGTCCCAAGTGTCGAGGATATTTTTATGGAAAATATGCATTTTTTGGTTTAAATGAGGCTTTCAAGTATCAAACCTTGTTCGAGTGTCAAGTATCGAACACGTGTACGCGAGGATATATTAAGAGTTGGAGTAGCATAGATGGTGAATGACTGATGGCACACCCAAGCTTGCATGGTTCGAGGTTTGGTTGGCTGATAACTGAACCGAGTCGTTCGTTTGCAAACTAGGTGTCATTTCATCATGAGCTTATTCTATCTAATACTCGTATGCATGTTGTGTGCCATAATAGTAGCTCTCCGAAAAAAAAAACACTCTTTCTGTGACTTGTCGCGCCTATTACTAAGTGTTGGGTTAATCTGGTTTGCAGAAAAAGGATGAGAATGGGCCAAGTGAGGAGAAGAAATGATTCATTTCTCGAAGAAAGCCGGGACTTGCAATGTGGTCTTAGTGTTGGTTGAACCATGACCCATTGAGCAAATAGCCTCTTAGAACAAATAGTCTCAATGTTGAATGTATCATCTATTACCAACACATTTGGTGAACTTTTCGAGTTTTATCATTGATGACTTACATCTGTTGCGTTTACAGCCAGCTTGTTTCTTCTTCCTATATGTATACTCTGCTAATGAGCTTGAGTATACAACATAAATATATAATCAAACTGCAAAACTAACAAGATGATGGACGATCAGTTTCGCCTTCTGTCTAAGGCGTCAACAAAAAAAAAACAAATTTTACTAATAGTTCTAGAGTGAAAAACCCCCTAAATAACAAACATATAAACAATACCTAATTTCCATCAAAATTGAATGCAAACACTATGACACCTCCATTAATGAATGGGCATCAAAAGAACAACCGTGTTTATGTAATATCTTTATAAGGCTTCGTAGTGCTAGATTTAGTTGTCGGGTTTCTGGTGCTGCCTAGTCGAATAGTTTTCTCTTACCTTTTGGGATATTGTATTAGTTATTCGCTCCGTTGTCCAAAAAAAAAAAAAAAAGTGGAAACTAAAAAATACACGCCCGGTGGGACTCGAACCCACAATCGTTTGATTAGAAGTCAAACGCCTTATCCATTAGGCCACGGGCGCTCTGTTGTACATTTGATGTCGTTGATATAATTATAACTGTTTGTGATTATGCTCTTCTCCAACAGCACCCTCCTAGGACAAGTTATTGTATGCTAAATATCCAATTTATAAAAGTACCACTATATTCCTATTAAAATGATTATTTGAGTGTGAGCATTTTTAAAATAATGCTAAAAAAATAAGTATTTGTCATTTTGGATCGGGTTTAAAACTATTTATAAAAATGGTGTTGATGTAGGTTCGGATTTCGTGAACCAAAAACACGGAGGAAACATGTCATTGGCAATGCGTCTTTCTATTGAGTAGGAAAATGGACTAAAAGTAAACACGTCATTTGTAATGACAGATTTTCTTAAAAAGACACGCCATTCCCATTGGCGTGTCTGTGAACAGTACATTTTTTTAAGACACGTTATTTCTAATAGCGTGTTTGTTCCGTGTTTCGGGTTTTGAAAACCCGAGTCTACGTGAACACCATTTTGATAAATAGTTTTAAACCCGACCCAAAATGATAAATATTTATTTTTTTAGCATTATTGCTGTAAAAATGGTTTCTATTTGAATAAAGTTATTATTTTATTAGGGTTGTTATAGATTGTTTCGAGTACTTGTCATTTTAGGTTGGTTATGGTAAATTATTCATCAACCATATTTTACATTAGATTGGATCACAATTATATTTAGGTGCTGTTTGACCTTACGTAAAAAAGATTTTCCTTTTTAAAAGAAGTTTATTCATAAGCTATTTTTTGGAAAAATTGTAATCGTTTGGCCAAACTTTTTTTTAAAAACGTTTTCTTATAAAATTATATGTTTGGCTTAACTAGTTCCATTCAGCTTTTTTTTTATATTGAAACTATATAATTACCCTTCATAGCTAATATATAAAAAATTTATGTAGTCACTTGACAATTACACTAAAACTATTTAATACCCTTTTAAAATTATAATTTTGCACACCTAATGACACCGATAAATATGAGGCAATGGCTACAATTTTATAAATATGAATTTGATATTATCGGGTACTTTCATGGCGTATGTGAGATAAACAAGATTGAGTAGATATGAGAAAAAAATGGGGTTTATAATAGTACAATATATAAAAAGAAGATAGGCAAAAAAAATGTGCACAAGTAATCCATGATTTTTGCTCTTGTGTGGAAAAGTAGAAGTAGAAGTAGAAATTTGCTACTTCTACTTTTGGAGGTTAATTACCATTTTTTGACTTTTTAAAAGCGGTTGTAAATCTCTATAAGTTATAGTGTTTAGCCTAGTTACTGCTTTTTCAGTTACAAAAACACTTTTAAAACTAGGTCAAACAGCACCTTAGTATGAGACCATCTTGTAATAATTTATACAAAGTATTTATAACATACATGTCGAAATATATCAATTATCATTATAAGATATTATATGTCAAAATAAAGTACATTTCTTCTTAATCAAAGTATAATTTAAGATTTTTAAAATTACGCTGACTTTACTACGATAACGCCTTGTAAACGGCAAATTCTAATTTAAGATCGATATATCCGTCTTAAGCTTAAAAATAGTCAAATAATATGGAAAAGACAAAAATAGAAAGGATAGGAAAAAACAAAAGATCTCTCTGATATACTCACGTGACCTGACCATATAAAATATTATTCAACCCGTTTTAATATTAAAACGAATAACCGGGGTCCGAAAAAGGAAAACAACAACAATAAAAAGAGTAAAGTGCTTAAAGGCTCAATGTCTTGTTGCCCAAGTACAAGTAAGCACAAACATTAAGTCATATTCATATATACCTTTCTCTCTCACTCACAAAAATCCCCAATTATAACCTAACTTAACTTTGATCAGAGAGAAAACCTAAATAGCTTAAGAAATCAACAACAATGGCGAGATACGATAGAGCAATTACTGTCTTCTCACCTGATGGTCACCTTTTTCAAGTCGAATACGCTCTTGAAGCTGTTCGTAAAGGTAACGCCGCTGTCGGTGTTCGCGGTATCGATACCGTTGTTCTTGGTGTTGAGAAGAAATCTACTGCTAAACTTCAGGATTCTAGGTTTGGGGATTTTCTCGATTTTCTAGGGTTTTGGATTGAATGATGATGTGTGATTGTTTTTATTTGATTGTAGATCTGATTCGTTTTGGATTCGATTTTTAGGGTTTTTTTGTTGGATTGTTGGTGATTTGATGATTTGATGATCTGCGTTAAGTTCCATTTTTTTGGGGTTTTACGTTGTTATTGCTTTTTGTTTGTACTGTTTTCGATTATCTAGGGTTTTGTTATTTGATCGCATTTTATTTGGTAAGTTACTCGGGGGGTATGTTCAATTTCTAGGGTTTACGTTGTTTGATTGTGTGATTTTTAATTTTCCAGGGTTTTGTTGTTTGATCGCATTTTAATTGATGATGTTATGCGAAATATTGATTTTTTAGATTTTATGTTGCTGTTTACTTGAACTTTTTGGGTTGAAAGTCATGATTTTGTTGTTGTTTTGTTGATAACTGAACATAGTTAAGTAATGAATGTGGTTAATTTAGATAGTTTATGAACACGGTGCTAGTCAGAAAGAATTTGGGGTCGATTAACTTGAATCACTATTAGTCCTAATTCCTAAGCGTAGGTAGCTAATTAGGTTCACTTAATAGTTCAAGTTAAGTGGAAAAGGGAAGTATTCGCATGCAGAGAGTGATAAATCTGAGAAAAACTACATAGCAATGACTGAGTTCTTTGCTCTGGTGTTTGAATTAGAGTTGATTAGTCGAGTGAAATGTTGAGATATGTTGTGCTTTTTCCTCTTGTTTCACTGTTTCAGTGTAGTGATCAAGTAAACAATTACTCCCGTTGTTTGAAAATGGATGATCTTTAACCATTAGCATAAGGAAATTCAGGATTAAAACCTAGAAATGAGTTGCCACTATCTTCTGTGAAATTACAAAGCGATCTATCTTTTGTCTCTTCTGACGATGATTAAAATTAATACCTATGTTAGAACTGCTGAGTCTGAAAGAAAGGTGATTGATGAAACATCTTTATGATGAACGGATGGACTAATAGACAGGTCAAGACTCGAGAGTTTCCAGTGTTTAGTTTCAGTTGCTGAATCTAAATTCAGAGGTTTTGTATTTCATAAACTGTGTTCAACCCATTAGTTTCGGTTTATATGAATTCTGATGAACGTTGTCTAGATTTGTCATCGGATGTCCTGCATGTGTTATTTGCAACTTATTATAGCCAGGCATCAGTTCTGCTGCATTTCTTTCCTCCTATTATTGTATTCAAACTGAGTGTTACATACTTTGTTTTGCAGGTCGGTAAAAAAAATTGTAAACCTTGACAACCATATTGCCTTGGCCTGTGCTGGGCTCAAAGCTGACGCCCGTGTCCTTATAAACAAGGCACGTGTTGAATGTCAAAGCCATAGGCTTACCTTGGAAGATCCAGTGACAGTTGAGTATATTACTCGTTATATTGCTGGCCTTCAGCAGAAGTACACACAAAGTGGTGGTGTTAGACCATTTGGTCTTTCAACTTTGATTGTGGGCTTTGACCCATACACCAATGTGCCTGCTCTATACCAGACAGATCCATCTGGCACATTTTCGGCCTGGAAAGCTAATGCAACAGGGAGAAACTCTAATTCAATAAGAGAATTCTTGGAGAAGAACTACAAAGAAACTTCGGGGCAAGAAACTGTGAAGCTGGCTATTCGTGCATTACTTGAAGTAAGTCAGTTTGGAGTATTTTATGTTTATGGAACCTGTTTATCTTATTGAGAATGTGAAATTGCTAATTCGATGACATATTAGGCCAGCTGGCCAGCTTCTATAGGGCACTTTAAAGTTTTGTCTTAAATATCTATTTCCCATCTAAATAGTAGCATTATAAATTGTGTATTAGAGACTATAGAGTAATTTTTCGAAACTTCCATCCATCTGAGATAACAGTGACTAAGGCAAAGCCTATTTCGTTAGTATAAGTTTAAGCTGTCATTTGCATTTTGTTTGTTTGATCAGCATATGCGGTGATTGTCTTTAAATTTAGTTTTACCTATAACCGATCTTGCAGTGTGCTTTCAAAAATAAGACGTATGTTCTTTCCAACCAAAATTGTGTACTTTACTTTCTGGGTCGTGTAGATATGAATTGTCAGTCAAGATGTTTACTGGAAATAGCTACTTTGAGTCAGTTAAGGCATTGAGATGACTTGGTCATGTACAAAATTAATGCCTGTTACTATCCGTCAAAAGCTATCATACTTAAGTTAGTGTATACTTTTTGGATATAAAAAATACTCCGTAATTTGAAACCGTTCTACAAAAAACGATGGTCCCATTTCTTGCGATAGTTTTCTTTTATAGTTAGTTTCACGATGTGATTTTATGCATACAACGAACTCACACAAGACTAACAGTTAACTGCTGTTTGGATGATCATTCTGTCAAAATCACATCATTCAATGTTTGATACTCCCTCCATTATCTAGACACACCATTCTTTTTTGACATTATTCATAAGTGATAAGAATCTTTAATATTCCTTGCAATATATAAGAATCTTCACATTTTGCGTTTGTAAGTACAAAAGAATTTCAAACTTTTATATTTTTCTTATGATGTAAAATTAAAGATATTTACGCTACAATTTATGCCTTGGCAAGTGCGTGAAAGGGAAATGTGGTGTTTGGATATGGATAGAGGGAGTATATCTTTGTCGATGTCTGATGGGTTGGATGGAACTTCATTTGATCTACCACCCATCCATCATGCTTTTGATCTGTCATCTGCTGCTCACCGGTTTAATATGGGTATTCATCCCTGTCTTTTATCGATTAGGTGGATATTAATCAGATTTGGGTGTAATTGTCATCCCTATTCCCTACTCATGTGTTGACAAAATAATTCTGGTGGAAATGTCACTCCTACTTATGTGTGGATATTAACTCTGATAACTGATTTGTGCAAATTCTTGTAAGGTGGTTGAAAGCGGAGGAAAGAACTTGGAAGTTGCAGTGATGACGAAGGAAGGTTTGCGCCAGTTGGAGGAGGCTGAAATCGATGCCATTGTTGCCGAGATTGAAGCAGAGAAAGCAGCAGCGGAGGCAGCTAAGAAGGGTCCTGCTAGAGATTCATAGATGCACCATTTTCTTATCTCCGATTACTTTTGGTGAACAAGTTACTTTCCTTACCTTGGATCCTTTGCTGGTTTATGATGTTTCTTTAGCGCTGGATTTCAGATTATGCATAAGCCAGTCTTGGGATTTTGTGTGACAATTTGAATTATGCCATTGTATTTGTCTATGGTTCGTTATCAGCTAGAGAATTATCTGTAATTGCTTGGATGTGAAGGGAATTCATCATTTGAGTCGAGCTCTTAGGCATGAATGTGGAAGAATTTCGGACCCTTTGTTCTCTAGCCTGTTTACTAGGTCCAATAACGCTGTTGTTGATAGCACAACACGCAGCGCTGTTGTTGAAGCAGCGCGGTTGTTTGTGTCATGATATTGATGATATATTTTAACACGCTAAACAGACGCTCGAAACACGGTGGAATGTGTTGAATAGGAGTTTTTTTAAAACCATGCATTGACCACATTCCACCAGCAGTTTTTTTTTTGCCCACCCTACTAGTCCGCCACAGCGACGATGCCAAATATCTAACTAACCAAATATATGAACAAAGGTAAATCAAAGATCCATCTAAACAGAGAACAGAGGGGCACCACAGCATCAATATTAAAGCGAGTTTTTATTCGCCTTTATTTTCATTTCGTTTCATGATAACTCTTTATAGCTTTAGCAAGATAATAGAACAAAGATCAAGCTGTTTGGGTTCATTGTTAGCACAATTTGGCAGTAACTATATGTTCGGACTTTGTTTTGTAGTTCCCGACTTCATCTTACTTAGCTTGCTTACAAACTTCATAAAAGTAGCTGATGACAGCAACGGTAATAGCAACAGCGATGCCAACCACAACCTTCGTAACCATATTTGGGCGAGAGTTGGGTGGTGCAAATCCCAACTCTGACAGTTTCTTGTGAGAATCTGCATAATCTCTGAAGAAGACTTCTTCGTCCTATCACGTTAAACATCGACTTAAGATTAATATGTTAGGGCTAGAACCTATTCTTTGTTGCTCAGACTCGGCTATAAGAATACCTTGGCATAAAGTTCAACATAGGGAAGGAACACCGGATCTTGTACAAGAACTTTGTCTGTAGGTAGTTTCAACATCCCTGATTTTCCTCCTTTCAGCAATTCACTGGCACGTAAATCAAAACCAAATAATAACGATTTTGTACATTGCACTTTGCAAGCAGATATGTTTCTCGAGATTGTTTTTTAGACCCCCTCTTGGACGACTGTATAGATCAACTATGGAAAGCGTAAACTTACACAAAGTAGGAGTTATCAAATTTGAGAGGCTCTGGTGTCCAAGCGCCTTCGAAACCTGATCTCTCTACATGTGCTCTACCCTAATTATGAAAAGTAGAAACCAAGTGTTCAGAAGACAATCCAGACTGATATTAATGCATCATTAACATGGAAGGAGTTTGTTGTTTTCCTAGTGTAATGGGAGCCACAAGGGCAATTTTAATGCTCTCGGGATTTGAATTCAGGTCATGAATACCACCGCTCATGAGTAAGGAGTGTATTTGGGTGTAAAACAAAACTATAAAGATGTAGAAGACATCTAGTGCTTACCAATGTATGTGCTCCAGACAGTGCAACGATGTCCTTGTCGGAAAGTCCCATGCGATAAAAAATCTCTCTCAAATGTTCGCCACCTATTTACAAACTCGTTAGTCATACTCATCAATTCCAAGCTTATGTATCACATTTTTGCAGTTTTGCACAAGCATCATCAAGACAACGACAACCTTACCCTAGTGCCCCTCAAAGGCTGCCAACGACATAAGGATAGTCGTAATTTACGCAAACTTTGCTCAATATGATGGAAATTGAGTAGAAGAAAAATTGTTTTTTAGATAAGATATGTTACCTCCATTAGCATCAGGAAGACGGCCTTCATCAGTAGAACCCGGGCAATCCTGGTTATGAAATATCAGATATGATTGTGCAAATTCTAAATTAAAATATCAGATGAAATAGTTGAAATCTGCATCAGTTGTATGATCTGTGGCTAAAACACGTACCATTCGACCTGGAACAAAGTCGATGGTTGGACCAACTGAGACTTCCACAGCGACGACTCCTGCAAGCTGAGTTACATACGCTAATGGTGAGGATCGAACTCAGAAAGAAGGATGCTTTCCGAAATTTGTTCATTTATTTTCGTACTCTCATTGATGCATTACAATACAGAATTTCACCTGGTAAAGGTCAGCATAAGTGATCTTGGGGTATTTAGCCTTTATTTCTTCTGAGATCAGTAAGTGAAACACAAGTCAGTAAAAATTGGTTACTAATTTTCTTGAAGTTTACATGGCAAAAGCCATAAAGAGCTCAAGAAGTTTAGCGAGTCCTTTTGCTTTACATCCATTCTATTAGAAAATCTAGAGAAAGAGGCCGCGAGCTCTATTGGTAATGGAGGAAACATGTGACTGAGTAACTTTTTTCTGTTGCCAGATATAAAGATATTCAATTACATAATGTTAGGGTTACGAAATCTTTAGCGCATACATAACAAATTGACGAGATAATTGTCTAAACTTAACTGCCCGTGACTGAAAATCATATTAGCACAAAATTTGTTTTTTGTGACGAAATTGAATACAGGTCCTAATCAAGAAATGAGTAATATAGAATCAAATGGGGCCGCTGGTCGTTCTATGTATACGTAAAACTCGTAGTAAGCTCACCACAGAAATCAATGGCAACTTTGAGTCCTCTATTTGCACCATGGCTCAACTCGTACCTAATTGAACCATTTGGACCGCCAGTCTTTGTTTTCACATCGTATGTGCCTGCATCATGCCATCTACAAAAGCAGAGCAACAAGATACCGTAATAAACAACATTGCAAAGAAAACTGATGAAGCAACATTGTGTTTAACAATGAATCACATAAGAACATTACGCTAGGCGCAGCATGAAAGGAGCACATTGCTTGGTAAATATTAATGCACGAAGGTCTCGACGAGCCCAATCGATTTCTTTCAAGTATTCTGCATCGTTCACCTGCCCTTTTCGAGTTGTCATCTTGGCTACTTGTGCCTTTGTTTAGCTGAGGTACGAGTTTTGGTTTCGTAATTAAAAATATGATTTAAATGGGGAAACTCAAGTATAAGAGCTGCAAAGTAAGGGATTGCTTTTGCTTCAAGAGGAGGTAACACTAGACCAATGGAATTTGGAATGAGGTCATTCTCAAGGAACCCTTTGCATTGGATGAATAATTCTTTGAGTGTTATTTTCGAGTTCACGAATCGAATGCTAAATTCCATAAACATAGTTAATTTCTATGGTACATAAAGCTTCACTAGCTCGTTATACGAAATAACGCATAATGACACATAGAGGCCGTTTCCGAATGGCTCAATATGAAAAATTGCGTCGAGAACTGTATCAAATGACCACCACTACTTCACAAGAGAAAGAAACGCGGCCACCCTTAGTGAACCGTTTAATTTATTC
Organism: Heliosperma pusillum; assembly: GCA_022085475.1. Classification (NCBI taxonomy): domain Eukaryota; kingdom Viridiplantae; phylum Streptophyta; class Magnoliopsida; order Caryophyllales; family Caryophyllaceae; genus Heliosperma; species Heliosperma pusillum. Next base: position 16,352 of record JAIUZE010001448.1, on the reverse strand, counting down.
CATCAAAATTAGCAAGCTAGCAGTTAATTATTTAGGCTAAATACATCCCCTGGGTTATTACACGAAAGCAAGGTTTTTTTCAGCATATAAATCATAACATATTATTCATACATGAGTTATTTGGGATTATTGAATAATCCGAGTAACTTCATGTTTATTTCAAGCATGTGCACAACATGGTGGGTGTCTAGGTAGCACCAAAACGGACACGGACACGGACACGGACACGGACACGGACACGTGATACGGCATCTCGTGAAATTTAGGACACGGGACACGGCATTTAAATTTAATAAAATATATATTTTATAGTTATAAATAACGTACGATTTTATATTTGTATTAGTATTTGATATTAAATGTAAATAATTGAAGGTAAAATTTGACTTTAACGATAATTTATTCTCATTTTTCACCCAAAATCATCTTCTAATCAATCTCTTTTAATCTTTCAACCTCTTATTCCTTCTTTATAGGTATCCGTGTGTCCGTGTGTCCGACACGGTGTCTGACACGGAACGGCTAAGTAGGAGAAGTGTATGTGCTACCTAGGTGGGTGTGGCTCAATGGAGCTTAAAATATAAGATAAATTAGCAATTATATTTTAAAGGGCAAATTTTGTTGCTAGCCGGATTTGAACTCAGGTCTGATGAACATCACCTCGTATAACTTTACTAATTTAGCTAGTTGACATCTGCGACAATAAATATTCAGATTGAGTTGAATAACGTAAAGTCAATTCGAATTTTGAGTAGGATTTAGATCCTCAATTCAGGTGCGATGCAAGTCAAATTCAGGTGAAATTATTCCAGTCGGGTCTCATTCAATTCGGGGCAATTTCGTCAAGTTTAATTCTAAGGTCAAACAAAAGAGAGAGAAGTAACTTTGTAACCATATAAGTAACTTGGGAAAAGATACAGTAAAAATCCCCAAAAACGGCATGCAACCTCTTGATTAAAAACAAAAACATTAATCTCGTTCTCACCTGTCCAATTATAATACGTATAATAATAATAATAACTAGACGACATGAAACTTGAAACATTCCCTTATTAGGCTGGTTATGCCCGTTAGCCCCCCCTCATTTTACCAAATTACCCTTCCTCTGTTTCATTGGACCACCCACTTTTAGTCTGACCACTCTCCTGCATCCCGAGGGCAGAATCGTCATTCTCCACGCAACCCCTCCTGACTAAATAATTCTAATCATTCACATTCTTCATGCATGCAAACTAAATTAAAACGTAAATAAATAAGTTTACTGCAGTAAATGTTAACGGCACACTCACACACTCCACCCAGCTACACACCCTCTCATCTGTCTTTTTTACTGGACTGTAAAAAAAAAAGTTAATTACTCTATTTCTTAAACTCGTTTATCGTTTTGTCAATAAGTAAATTTATGTATATACTCCCTCAATTCATATGTGGTCATTTTATTTACACACTTGTTAATATACATATTGTAACATTAATATCTTTAATCGCGTAAAAAAAAATCAAAATAGAGGTTTTTATTGTATTTTTAAGTTAAATAATATCTCACATAATTATACTTTCTCATATATACATTGCACACTACCGACTTTTTTCCCTAATAAGAGTGTCAAAAATAAATACTTCTCTATTAAGATTCACTTAACTCTCGCTTTTGACCATCTTTTAAAAAAAACCTCTTACAAGTTACAAATACTCTCCACTTGCTCGCCCATTTACAATTTTTTGAAAAATATTTTTTAAGCAATCAAAAATATTCATCTTCAATTAGAATTTGTGACTAAAGAGTATTAAAAAACATCTATAGTACAAAACGGTCTAATTTTATACGCAAATTCTTATTTCAGATGAATCATTTCCGTCTGAAAAAATAAGATGCGATTATGTTGCCACTTGTGGTTACAAAATTCCGTCTTATTATTCCGAACTAAAATAGTCCGTCTGAAATAGTCCGTCTGAACCAAGACCAACCGAATTTTATAATTTCGTGGTTCAACTTATCCTTAGATCATCAAAAGTAACGCCATCTCTCTCAACATTTTAGTTTTTACCACCCCAACATAATTTTTCACCATCTATATATATAAAAATTCATTTGAATAAACACAAACATTTTTTTCAAAAAAACAAAAGAAATGGGGAGTTGTGTATCCAAAATAGAGACACAAGAAATAATGTCAAGATGCAAAGCAAGAAACAAATACATCAAATACTTTCTTCATTCTCGTCATAATCTCTCCATTTCACTCTCTTTCTACTTACACTCTTTCCGCTCCGTCTCCGCCGCCTTTCTCCGCTTTGCCGCCATTGAATCGTCTTTCCACCAACACCTTTCGCCGTCTTCTCCGCCGCAAATGTCGCCGATTACCGACACGTGGACAATGTCGCCGACCAATGCCAGGGTGGCACCTCCGACGCCGCCGCCGCCAATGTCGGATGGGTCCACGTGGGATTTTTGGGACCCGTTTAGGGCGGAGTGTGTCGGGTATGAATGTACGGACGTTGGTAATGTCGTGTCCAAGGAGAATGCGGAGACGGAGGCGGAGACGGTTTTGGGGAATGGGAAGGAGATGGTTGAGATAGTTAAGGAGTTGGATGACTATTTTTTTAGAGCTGCAAACGCGGGTGCTTTTGTTTCCGGGATTTTTGAAATCCCGGCTTTTTCTCACGGTAAGCTTATCATGAGACCGTATTATTAATTTTTTCGTAAAAATGGATGGACCGAATTATTAATTTTTAGATTTTTGATTTTTTTTCTAGTTTATTTAATTGTACAGTCGTAGCAGAGCCAAAATTTATACTTGTATATATATGGTTACACTTCAAAAGCTTATAAGAACGAGTTATTTATAAAATAAAATAAACTAGAAAACAATCTACTTGATATAATTTAAATAACTCGTTCTTATAAGTTTTTGAAATGTATAAATTCAGGTTCTGCTACTGGATGAATGCAGTTTATTAGTTAAACTAGTTGATATACTGAGTATTTTATAATTTGACATATGTGAAAATTTGGAAAATAATCTAACAATTGAACATGATGTTTTAAGGTGATCATATCATTTCTTTATTCTATTGTAACTTTGTAAGTGTGATCTTAACAAAGACTCATTTCTTATTGTTAGATGAATAAATGTTAAACTGTCTCCCTTAATACGGGTGTAAATAAATCATCACGTTTTAAGTTCAAAAGAAATAATGTTATTCTTCCTCTGTCTTATTCATTTGTTTGTCTTTTTTATTCTTTGTGATAAGTATTTTAGTCAAAGTCAAAGAGATAATTGGGACGGAGGGAGTATCCTTTTTAAACAAGAATTTGCAAGAAATGTTTGTTTATGAGATTTGGTTCAATTAATTTTAATATGATTTGATTAAGTGAGTAATGTTGTGTATTGTTTTGATTTAATGTAGGGAAGGAGTGTAATAATAATGGGAGGAGCTTAAGTTGGACACCGGTGTTATGGGGAGGAAATGGGAAGCTAAGTGGATTAGGGTTTCAAAAATTAGGAGAACATTGTGGCATGGTGGTTGGAAAAATGGGTGTGATTAATGTTAATCAAAGTGTTAATAATGTTGTTAAGCATAATGGTACTGGCAGTCATAGTGTTACTGTTGAGAGACTTTATGCTTGGGAAAAGAAGCTCTTTTCTGAGGTCAAGGTATGTTACTTCTGGTCAAATCTCTTTTATCGAGTCTTGGTATCACCCTTTCACATGCTTTATGTAGATATTTTTTCTTAGTGGTCCCTAAATTTTAGCACAAATTCTCATTTGTGACGGTTACTGTCCGTCACAAGCCTGTGACGGGTATGATCCTTCTCACAAGCTTACAAGTGGAAGGCCAAGTGGAAAACTATTGATTTCTCACTTACCCTCCTACTTGCAAGCTTGTGAGAGGGATCCGCTCGTCACAAGCTTGTAGATCCGTCACAAGCAAGACTAATTGAAATTTTAGATATGATAGGGTGTTATAGAGAGGCTTCTATCGTCTGATGATGTCAACTCATTTTTCTTTCCAATCATAATTCGGCACTAATGTCGCGTGATTGCATCACTGGAGGTGCAAATGCGCTATACTCGTGGTGGAGCCAGTGTTGGGCTAGTAAGGTTGGTCGCCCTCGCTAAACAATGAAAACATTTAATTATTGGTTGAAAATTTTAATTTTATTTTCTAGCTTACACTATTACATTAGTAGTTCGCCTTCACTAAACTTTCTCGCCCCTCTAACGTCAAATCCTGGCTCCGCCCTATAGTAGTAGTACACTACATACATACCCTCAACCCTTGTTTTATTTAAGAACCAACTTGCTTACATAAAACTTATGGAGTGTATCATTTTTTTCCCTCATAATTTTGATTAATATAAAATAAAACAGAATGCAGAGAAGTTAAAGATGGAGCATGAGAAGAGAGTAGAACAACTAAGGAGGTTGGAAGTAAAGAAGGCAGACAACATGAAAACAGAGAAAATCAAGAAAGAGGTTGAAAAACTAGAGTCATTATTAGAAGTTGCTTCTCAAGCTATCCAAACTACTTCAGATGAGATCACTAAATTAAGGGAGACTCAACTTTATCCTCAACTTCTTGACATTATTAAAGGGTAAACTTTTTATCCCTTGAACAATTTTTCATAATTAATAGTTATAAGGTTCATTAGGCTCGTATGATGGTTCATATCAGCTGACCTCAAATAATCGGAGATTACTACGGGTTACTAGAGTGCTAAGTACAAAATACATGATCACAGGTTTTTGGGTACATTCTAATGTTTTTAAGCTCCGCTGATGGGATTATCATTTAAAACCGTTAATTAGTCTTCAACTCGTAAATTTTACACGGCTGGCTTTAAAATTTAAGATATTGACATATTATTTAATATTCGTTCTAATTAGACCTGATAAAATTGATCGGATCCGATTGACCCGTTTGACAGGTCTGATTCTAATGCATGTAATGACATAAATGTATGTAAAGGACATGATAAGTTTGGATACTCGTCCTCTCCTGCATGCTAAATAAAGATTACTTTTTTCTTTTAAACTTGTGCAAAATTTTCTAAGTGAACAAAAGATAACGCAATTATTACCACAGTTGATAATTTAGTAACAGACTCCAGACTTTTACTTCAACTTATCTGTTATGCTTTGATGTAGTACAATGAAGGATAAAATTGTTACATTAAATTCACTAGTGGGGTTTATTATTACACACTTTCTTGTTTCAAGACGGATAAAATTCGTGATATAAACCGGGATCATGATCATTTTATAGTCAAATGTAATGTCCATCTAGTGTTGCAGCTTTCAGTAACTTGTTTTCCAATAGTAGTCACATTTTGCTGTAAAATGGTCACAAAATCCTCGTCTTTATTTCAGATCAAAATAGCTCGTCTTAATGGAGATCAACTCACTGGTTGTTAATGCTGGTCTCAGACGAGAAATGGGCAATAGTTAAATCCCCATGAATGAGTCGAACACTGTGTAGTATAAACCATCCGAAAACAATCTCTTACTCCGTATATACTCATCACATGAACGAGATTGTGAACATCCGATCCCCTTGTCTCTCATAGACAGCGTCCAAGGGGAAGTCTGTGCGACTGTAGCAGCAGCTCTTGTCGTCCTTGTGGTTGGACTGCTACTGCTACTGCTTATGTCGGATATTATGCTTGATATGGAAATTGCTTCTAAGAGGAACTAGTACATATAGATGAACATAAATTACTTTGTGCAAATACCTATGTTCTGTTTTCCAATTAATATTTAATAAGAACTGTGTAAATGCTTAGAAGGTGATGTTGTTAATGTTTGATTGTAAAGGATATTTTCACATGGCTTGTAGGTTTATGTGCATGTGGAGAAGCATGAACGAGTGCCACCAAGTACAAATTCACATAGTTGATCAGCTCAAGTCCCTCAACGCCATCCCAAGCACCGAACCCACATCCGAGATTCATCATCAGTCTACATTGCAGCTTGAGTCTGAAATCCAACAATGGCAACAATCCTTATCCGACTTAGTCAAGTCACAACGTGATTACATCCGTTCCCTAACTGGGTGGCTCCGACTAAGTATTTTCCAATTCAACCAAAACTCGCTAAAGAAATCGATCCAAGATTCCACAATCTACTCCCTTTGTGAGGAATGGCAAGTGGAAATTGATCATGTCCCTGATAAAGCAGCCTCAGAGGGGATTAATAGCTTATTGAGTGTCGTTCACGCCATAGTTGTCCAACAATCTGACGAACTTAAGCAGAAGAAAAAGTCTGAGAATGCTGACAAGGAGCTCGAGAAGAGAGCGGCTGAGCTAAGGTCCATTGAGGGTAAGTACGGCCCATATTCCGTACCCGAGATGCCAGACTCTAGAAAAGGATGGGACCCAGTAGGAGAAAAACGGAACAAAGTCGACATGTCGAAGGCTAAGGCGGAAGAAGAGAAGAGTAGGCACGAGAAAGCAGTGGGGGTGACCCGAACGATGACCCTAAACAACTTGCAGATGGGACTTCCCCATGTTTTCCAGGCTATTACGGATTTCTCAAGTGCGTGGACTCGAGGTTATGAGAAAGTATACAACAAGGCCAAAGATATAAATCAAGAACATCGTAGTGTTAAAAAGGTGATGGCTTGAAAGTTGAAACATAAAGATAACATGAAATTTTAGCTGGTTTAGTTTAATTATGATGTAATCATAGTGTTTAGTGATTTTTTTGTCTATAATCCATGATGTCATTTAAATACTGCAAGAGTTATATACTTATATAGCAACTTTTTTAGTGCTTTTTCGATGCTGAACTTAATGTCGTCTTCAATCCGAATTGGTAGAACTTGGGAGTATTATATGTCAAACCATCTGTAAAGGATTTTCATCTTGTGTGTATAATGGTTTTAACAAAACAAAGGTATCAGTATCCTTTACAAATTAGCATTGATATTTCATCAAAATACAGCCGATACATATGTAAACAAATTAGAACTGATATTTAATAGCGCTACATCATAATACGCTCCCACGATTCATAACCAAGATCACTATGGTCTAACTCAAGACAATCTCCATACAATAAAGTTAACAGCTCGATATATACAATCTGTACAATTGAATCTTCTAACACTAGAATCTGATCCCACAATCGAGGAAAAAGGATCAAGCTACCAGGTGGATTAGACTACAACGGCAAAGGATCACAAGACATAATCTCCCGAAAAATTTACTTGTGACGGAAGAAACAGCTGAGATTAGTCTTACATCTGAATATGACTACTAAAAGAACGACCATGACTCAGTAACTAACAGTCTTCAATTTCATCATCAGAAAACTCAGTTGTTCGATCTATGGCATTCTTTAGACCCTTTTGATCATCTTGAATTGACTTGTTACACAAAAATGCTGCGGGTCCAAGCCATTTTAGTGCTGGTTTATATTCAGTGCAGACAACAGATAAATTGGATAAGCTCTGTCCGTAAGAACATTCGACTCTTTGCCTCTCTATCTGGTGCTGCATTAACAAATTTAAGGCTCGATTTATAGCAGTCAATAGGATGGATAACAATATTCATGAAGCTCACGGAATAAAAATCTTAGTAGGTTTTAAGGTGCAACAATTGGATGCATGCAAAAGTGCAGAATTCATAGACATTTTGAGATGATTTATGAGGAAACCGAGATTAGGATAAGTCGAGATAAGATTTGCATCAACCTGACTTTTAATTCAAGCTTTCATTCCCACTACTGTCTTTCTGTCTCATCTATATATGTCAGCTAGTTTAGCTAGTATAGTCACAGAGCACTGACACTCATGAATCATGACATAAACAGCCTTGTGAATTGTAGCTCCCTTTATACACCAAAAAAAATTAAACATCTGCAGAGATATCAAAACTCACCATATTGCGACGCGCTGATTGCTCCACTTGCCAAAGCATTGGTCGGCGTATTGAATGCCACCTGTGTTGGAAATTAACTTAAATTATGACAAAGGTGTTTGCATTTGCTGTATAAGCAAGGATAAGTACAAGATAGGCTTACCTAGAAGGAGAAGGATGAGCATTCCCGAAGAGTACCCCTCTCACAGCTACCGAAGCAGCAGCTGACTGAATAACATTCTCTGCTTCATAGCTTCTCGAAAATCCTCGATGGCTGGAGGAAAGAAGGCAATCCGTATCACTTAAGTAAGATGACACAACGCATGCATCTTCAATTGCTTCGTGGCTCAGGAAATCTAACACTGCAACGCAAATATGGCCGAGATATAAGACTAAGAACTGCTTTTATTAGAACAATTAAAATTTGGGAACAAGACTGTAATTGTAGCAAGGAACTGTAAAAGACAGAATCTGAACATTAGTCCCGTGCTAGAGGTAAAACCTAGTACCTAAGTATTCCCTCCGTTCATATAGGTTTGCTACAAAGGTAGACCCCATTTGGCGATACGGATTCACAGTGAGTCACAAGGCAATGCTTATGTTAAAAGCAAACCCAAATGAATAGATGGAGCAGTATTTAAAGCGTGTGATTGGTTTGAAAGAGATGCCAACGATAGGAATTCTTCAGCCAACTGTACCACAGTTTTCGTCTATGACCAGGACTTACATAAAACAAATTGATGTTGAAAAGGGAAATAGATGACCCAAACAGCCAGTGACTAGTATCACTTGATCAAAGGCCTCTATCTTACCTATGATGACTATATTAGGACAACTATTTATTTTGATAACTAGTTCTTTTGCTACGTCCTGATATCTACTTTTATATACCCTCTAGCCGAATCAATTTGCAATAAAAAAAATAAGAAAACTGGATAAGGAAAGAAACATACGCTTAACAAAAGCTACTCAATTGCCTTCTCAATTGTCGCTCATACATAGATAAATAAAATATTTCACTTTAATCGTGGGAAATCCAGCAAGATCAGAAAGAGGAATCATAAATCAAAGCGAGGGGAAAGAAAAGGAGTACAGAAGAAAAAAACTGCAGTTTAGTTGGACCGAGAGTTCATTAAGGTTATCGATGTTGAAGAGAGGGCTATACACAATCAATGGAGAAGCACATCTGTGCGCATTATAAATATGTTCGAAAGTTGATGAGCATCCTTTGTTTTTTTATGAGAGAAAGGAGCAACAGGTAAGTTCTGACCATTTAAACAAACAAGCAGATATTAGGTAAAGTAGCTAACCATTTTCAAACAAAAAATCAGCCACAGATTTTGCTTGCCCATATGCTTGACTAAGAACCTTCTCTGGAGAATCCATCTTCAAAGGTAATCTCGTGAATTCTTCTTTCAAATAGAAATCTCCATCTACAATAGAACAAGCCTTCAACTAAACTTTTCAAGAAAAGATCTAGCTTGTGTGAAGCGCGAACTAACACCTGACATTTCTATTATTACCAATCACGATCATGATATATATGTAAACTCTGACAGCTATAGTGTCACTGATACTTACCACATTCCATGATACAATCAGTCTCCCTTTTGTTATGCAAAAACTTTCCAAGGGCATGAAATAAAGATAGTGTCTGATCTCTGCCTAATCGCGATGATAAATCAGAATCCTCTTGAACAGGATTACGCCCATTAGCTTCAGAGTCGCATTTGTCAGAAAACAAAAGCCCCCTTCTCTGTTGTCTCAGAGAAAAGTACTGTAAAGTCATGATAGCCTGTCTAATATCTCCTCCACTTGCATTCGCTATTGAATCTATTTGCTCACTATCTGCGCTGCATTTTTCTTGCGTACATATTCTGGAAAGTGCCTTTTTAAGGGAATTAACTGTTATTGGATTGAAAGCCACCTGAAAAAATTCAGTGACGAGCTCGCAAAATTTTAACAATTTCAAGTTAAGAAGGCTGCTAAATGGTAAAGAAAGATAGCTTTCCAGGAATGGCGACCTTACAAGCTCCAGCACTCTCTACTGCTGATGAAACTTCATCCCAGTAGCGCATGCATACATCAGCCGAGTCAGCTCCACTGTACTCAGTTATGCATATCACTGTGGGTATCTGAACAGACATAACAAGAAGTTGCAAGCACCTCTGAAGTCTTCCTTGAGCAACTTTTCCATTGGCTAAAGGCAGATCTTCAATCAAGAGTACCATAGACGGTCTTGACCCCTCCGAACATGATGAAAGCAGTCCATACTTTCTTACACGTTCCACAAAATTCTCAAACTCGTCCAGCTTAGATATGTACCGTAGTCCTGGACATTAGTAATATGGCTCACTGAAGAAGTATGATAAATAGAAGTAGCAGGCAGGTTTAACAAAATCAGAACTAAAAGGTAGAGAGATATAAACTACCCAATCTTTAGTTTAAATGAACTGCTTTGTTCCTTATTAGTTCAAAATCAATGAAATATAGGATTTAGTTTCGCAGAGTCTTCCTCACATCATATATAGAAACAAACTTTATTTTTCAACTTAGATGCAGCTATTATTACTTGAACACTTCACTTTCCAATGTATTACAGTTAGCAAAATTCCTGCATCTCAATCCAATCCAATTCATACAGTACCACTCGTAACAGATCTCTCAACATCAATACAACATTACCACAGTACGCTCATTTCCTCAAGAGTCTTGCAAAAAGTGGGGTAAGCGGGGAGGTCGAATGTAAGCAACCCCATCCCTACGGGGAAACCAATAAGTTGCTTACATATAACCCATAATGAAAATTGCATCAAACCCAATGACAAACATCCAAGATATATTCCATTTGATAGAGGACAAGCATTGCAGCAAAAGTACCTGCATTTGAGTTATGAACATGTTCTTGCCAAAGTGTTGGAGTAGGTGTATTCCACTCACAAATGTCTGATCCAACATGAGAAGCAACAGCACGTATAGTCGCCTACAAGCAAACTTAACCACAAATCAGAAAAGCCAAAGGCCGATTGGACATTAAATTCCAGTGCATATGAAACGACTGAAACAAAACAACCAGATAATTAACCGCTTATTGATGCTGGATTACAATCACAACAGATACGAAGTGATAAAGTCATGAGATCGAGGGGAACATACAGATTTTCCAATCCCAGCTTGGCCAGTGATGAGAAGAGCATAATTTTGGCAATCCTACCACAAAGGCAAATCAAATAACCGTCAAAAAACATGTTCATCTTTGTCCCTATACAATAATGACTTAACTTCAGTTGCCAAACACTACACACCTTTAAATTATTCAGCCTTCCTTCAAGCCATACCTTAACTTCTTCCACCTGCCAATGTAGCACAATCGCGTCACGCAACACAAACTAACTATCCTACTCCTATAAATCAAAAATTGAACCAAAAGAACAAAAATATGTGCATGAGAAGGTATACTTTCTTCTTATGAACGGCGAGCTCATCCAGAGAACAAGGCCTATATTTATCAACCCACGATTCCGCTCTATCAACCTTCTTACAACCTAATTCAAATTCCATCCCAATGTCAAAAGCCACAACAATTCCAAAACTTACTGAACTACCACAAAACAAACAATCATATACACATCATTCTCGACATTCCTTGCGGTCTTAAATCGTTTCACTGACTGACATTGAATCATCATCTAGAAATAACAATCAATCTCAAAGTTCATTATCTAGTTCCAATCTAATTCTACTAAAATGTCAATATTAGTTAAAAGTAATTTAAAAAACGTATACATAACTAAATGAAACCGAGCAAGTATATGAGAAGTAAACGAAACGTAATGCGTTGGTTACGGCGTACCAGTAGATACCTTAAACCCAGCAAAACCCTCAGCAAAATCTTCTGATAGAAATTTAAGCTGAAAAAACAACACATTCAAACATTCAAACATTCAACAACAACATTATAACTAATTCAACGTGTATAACAAAGCAACTAAGTAAGAATTTCAAAATTACATCATCAAATGTGGAAAACAATTCGACAGAAGAGGAGAGAGATTGAGAAATTCGCGGTTTCTTCTTGTTCGTCGACTTAGCGTTGGAAGTTTTCGGTTTCGTATTCGATGATTTAGGAATTGAATTGCAACGATTAGAGTTTGAATTTGAGCGAAGCGAGCGAGTGTTGTTGACATTTTTGTTCGTTTCTTCATCTTCATCGTCGTCGGAGGATAGGATTACAATGGCGTTGTTTCGTTTCTTCATTTCGAAACCCTAATTTGATTTCAATTTTGGCGCCAGTGAGATGAAATTGGGGATATTGTGAAACCCTAATTTAATTAGTAAAGCGCAATTAGTGAGTAATGAAAAGTAGAGTGATTGTGGATTTTTGGGAGTTGGGAGTTCGTGAACAAGTTGTGGAAAAAAAGCGCGGGTTCTTTTAATGATGCAGGACACGGCTTAGAGTTCATATAGATCGTATCTTGGCGTACGAAGGAAGCCGGACAAGTGTGACCCGACCCGACCCGAGGAGCTTGACTATGGAGACTAGAAATTGACTCGAAATATGTGGAGTGTGGAACTAGCATAATTCAAAGTGATCGATCCAAAAATGACTTATTTAAGGCAAAATTTAGACACAAAATGTCGCAATCGAAAGCGACCGATAATTATTTATCGAAAATGATCGGACTCGATGTGGCTGTCTCCGGGTCGATAGTGCCCCAATCTCACTATGTCTCTACTAGTGCACGGGTAAAAAGGTTACGATATTTTGTAAGATCGTTACCTAGTGAGTGAAGTGTTCTTGATTTATGTTTGAGTTATCGGGTTGATCAGTTTTCGACCCTAAGACAGTACGTCGTTTCGAGTTCGGGGGAATCTGCTCCTTTTGAGTTCGGGTCAGAGGTCAAAATTTATGGTTTGAAATGAAAATTGGTGTTGAATCAAGTTTTAACATGTATAATCCCCGAAGATACGATACTCATTATTTGAGTTCAAATTCAGCTAATCATCAAAATTTGATTGTAGAATCCATTTACTATTTATTATCAACTTTATACAACAGCATAAACATTTCCTGCCTTTTGATTGACTCCTGATTTTAAGGAAGAAAATACAAAATTAACCTCACTATCTTCATTTCTAATTAATTACCTTCTCTCCTCATCTTTTTTCTATACAAAAAAAAACTCACACCAAGATACATTTGATTTCATATATTTTTCATTACTTCATATTCATATTTATCATAATATTTTTGTTACTAATAAAAAAGAAAAAACAATCCAAAAAAACATTATTTTAACCGCAAAAAATATAAATTAAAATTGAATTGGGGCAATACACAAAAAGTACATTTTTTATTTAAGATTTGTTAATACACAAAAAAAATCTTGAAAATCCAGGCGAGTTACATTTTATACATTAATAAGTAAAATCATTTTTTTAAAAAAATTAAGCATTCTAAATATTTCACCAAAAATATTGACTCTCATATTATAAGAATACCAAATATTTTTATTTTTTTTTTAAATTGAAATTAGTAAAGTTGTAACGAAATAAAAAATTATTTCGTATTAAGTTTATATAAATAGTTAAAAATATTAATTAAAATCATGTTTGAGAAATCTACTTTATATAAAAGCAGAAGTATTTAACTTACTCCTATTGACTTCTCAAATTTAGGCAAAAGTAATTTTTTTCTCACCCATGATCTAAACACAATTAATTACTGTCTTTCTTACTTTATCATTAATATATTTTTTTATGACATATCTTAAAATTACGATAAAAGAAAGTATGGACAATTCATTACTCCCACCATTAATATATTACTCAATCAATTGGTCACCAATTAATTGTTCATATATACTTTTTTTTGTTAACATTGTTTCTTTTTTTTTATTACATTTGGTATTACTACTGTTACTTTCACTACTCCCGTCGTAATTATTGTTACTTATACTACTCCCGTCATAATTATTGTTTCTTTCACTACTCCCGACGTATGCTAAAATAGACCGTCTCACGGCAAAAAAACATTATTTTAACCGCAAAAAATATAAATTAAAATTGAGTTGGGGCAATACACAAAAAGTACATTTTTTATTTAAGATTTGTTAATACACAAAAAAAATCTTGAAAATCCAAGCGAGTTACATTCTATACATTAATAAGTAAAATCTATTTTTTGTAAAAAAGTAAGCATTCTAAATATTTCACCAAAAATATTGACTCTCATATTATTAGAATACCATTTTTTTTTTTAAATATAAATTAGTAAAGTTGTAACGAAATAAACAATTATTTTGTATTAAGTTTATATAAATGGTTAAAAATATTAATTAAAAATATGTTTGAGAAATCTACTTTATATAAAAGCAGAAGTATTTAACTTGCTCCTATTGACTTCTCAAATTTAGGTAAAAGTAATTTTTTTATCACCCATGATCTAAACACAATTAATTACCGTCTTTCTTACTTTATCATTAATATATTTTCTTATGACATATCTTAAAATTACGATAAAAGAAAGTATGTGACAATTCATTACTCCCACCATTAATATATTACTCAATCAATTGGTCATCAGTTAATTGTTCATATATACTTTTTTTTGTTAGCATTGTTTATTTTATTTTATTACATTCGGTATTACTACTGTTACTTTCACTACTCCCGTCGTAATTATTGTTACTTATACTACTCCCGTCATAATTATTGTTTCTTTCACTACTTCCGACGTATGCTAAAATAGACCGTCTCACGGTATGAGACCTTCGTATGCTAAAATTTGTGTAAGGACCATATTTGTCATTTTGTAAAAAGCAACTTTCCATGTATTGATAACGTACAAATGAATAATATATAGAAATAGATAACAAATAATCGCGACGAGTTAGTAGTAGTTTCATACTGATATTAAAGTCGCATGAGCTGTTAGGGCAGTGAGAATAATGTCGGCCCAGTTGTAATTTGAGGATATTAGGATTGTGGGTCACTATATTGTCGAGATAATACGTTGGCATGTACTGCATTAAACATTTAATAACCCTCATTTATATGCTCATATAATTAATAATAGCGTATCTTATTACGACCTGTGCATTTTCTGCACGAGTTTAAAACTAGTAAAAAGAAAAGCGGTTGTCATCCTTAAATAATTGACCATACCAATCCAAACACCATTCTTTACCTACCAAAAAGGGATAACAAGCCTACCCATTACACTTTGAATGTCAAATTTAATTCCATAAAAATTGTCAATTTCATAAACATATTATCTTAACATCGTTTTATAATATGCGACCATTCTTTTATATTAAAAATATACTTATATATTAATTAATCATAATAGATAAATGTGTATAACGAACCGAAGTATTATCAAAATACTCTAAAACGCGTCCTATTCTAAAATTTGTGATAACCCGAGTCAACACAAGTGACTCAAAAGAAACCATTTTGGCGAGGTTTAGGCCCTGTTCTTTTGGGCTGAATCGGAGCTGAACTGAACTGAACTGAACTTATAGGAGCTGAACTGAACTTATAGGAGCTGAACTGAACTTATTGGAGCTGAACTGAACTGAACTGAACTTATAGGAGCTGAACTGAACTGAACTTATAGGAGCTGAACTGAACTGAACTGAACTTATAAGAGCTGAACTGAACTTATAGGAGCTGAACTGAACTGAACTAAACTTATAGGATCTGAACTTTTCTGAACTTAATTTTAATTAATTGAATATAATTTATAGAATCTAAAATTTACTAAACTGAACTTTATTACATAAGGTAAGATAATAACATAATTCCAATTTATATACATTGGTTTGTTCAAATAGATTTCTACGTTGACATCATCTTTATCTGTATCTTTATTTTTTGGAAAGGACTGTCATAAAAAAAAGTATACTCTAAAACATAAGGTAAGATAATAACATAATTCCGATTTATGTACATTAGTTTGTTCAAATAGATTACTACGTTTACATTACGATAAAAAAAAATCACATATTACATCGTTTTCTAACCATCTATTTCCATATCATCATCTTCCTCATCACTTTCTTCTTTATTTTCACTATCACTCTTAACAACGAATTTATTCCCTCGCCAAATGTTTTTTACTATCTTGTTTCGTAACTTTAACATGGTTTTTTTTCCGCTTATCATCAAACATGCCCAAATCTACTGTTCCTTGAATATTCACGTCACGTTGTATAATAGGTATTCCAAGAGTATGCATCCTTAATTATAAAATTATGGAGTGTGAATGTATAAAACAATAATAGACATTTGATACTTTTGTGACATTCGGGGCATATTTTTTAACACCCACCTTTTTTTCAAATGACCAAATGTCATTCCACTAATTACTGTCAAATGTTTTTATATCGGTTTTCATAAATAATATATTCCGTATAACTTTTCTGAACTTAATTTGTAAGAATTGAATTTTTCTGAACTGAACTTATAAGAGCTGAACTGAACT